>SJYV01040996.1:298843-313809 GCA_006410875.1 Neotragus pygmaeus | reverse complement strand
ATTCTTGCCTGGTGAATGCCATGAACAAAAGAGCCTAGCAGGCTACCGTTCACAGGGTTAAAGGGTTGGACACAACTGTGCAACCAACACTTTCACTTTCATATATATGTATGAAGACTCCCAAAGTTGTTCACCTAGGGTACACACACTCAAACACTCCTACTTGTATATAAGATATATCTATGCTGACATATGTAACCATTGCTCATTTATTTAATTCATTTGTATGCATATAACAAAATATATACCTAATATCTTATTTTGTGAGAATTTAGGTTATCTAGATTTTCTCTAGGACACATATTCTTATATTAAACATCTTGAGTGAATGTGTTAAATATTTCTACAGAGTATTTTTCCAGGAATAGAGTCACTCTCTTTTATGGCATTTACATATTTAATTCAATATAATTTATTAAAATTTCCACCAAATTTTAACAACCTGTATTTCAACCAAAAGTATAAATGTATTCATTTTCCCCATATTCTTACTAAGGTATAGTTAAACTCTTTAAACTCTCAAAAATATGCCACATCCATGAAAATGAAATATTTTAGTGTAAAATGCCATTGCCTTGATTACCAGTGAGATTGAGCATCTTTTAATAATTTCATTGGACACTTTTTTCTTCATTTTTGAATAGTCTGTCATATCCATCATCCAGTGCTCTATTACATTGCATTTCTGTTCTGATTGATTAATTAGAGTTCATTATTTATTCCAGAAAAAGATTACCACTTTCACTTTACCACAGAGTAATCAGTCTTTAGGAACATCATATTGAATATATGGATAGAGACAAATTTCTTAACTACAACTTCTGAGAATTTTTGGTTTGCGTTCACTTTCTTAGTCAATTGGATCAGTAGTGTCTCATCCTGCTGTATATGAGAATCATCTGGGAGGCTTTTATTTTTATTTCACTTTTTTTTTTTTTACTTTATTTTACTTTACAATACTCTATTGGCTTTGCCATACATCGACATGAATCCACCACAGGTGTACACGAGCTTTTAAAAATAACATGTCCTCTTCTGAGACTTTGGTTCAATTGATCTGCAGTAGGGCAGGGGCATTAACACTGCCTAGATGTTTTCCCAGATGATTTTGTGTGAAGTCTCAGTTAATCAACTCTATAATCACTGTAGACAGATCCTTAACTTATTATGCTGAAGAAAAATTAGTGAATAAAAATCAACTGCATACAATGATTTCAGCCCCAAACTAAGTTATTAGCCAAGATATTCTAAGTTCCGATTTTCTTCTATTCCACCATCACCTTCTCCCACAATCTATGATACCGCCTGGCTTTTCAGAATCCTGGCTTCCTAGTCAGCTTTTGCCAATGACACTTTTTAATTCTCCTTTGAGAAACTATTCTTAATGAGTAATGAAGCTCATAAACTTGTTCAACTTTTCCTTTATACCCTTTCAGCATATAGAGCTGTATGTTCCATATATACAATACAATTTTGAATCTTGAATATTCTTTTGTATCAAGTGGGCTCTGACATCATGTCACTCTCTTTGCTAGACCCAGCCCTGAAATGACCACCTGCTCCATCTTTTACCATGCTAATGATCAGAATCAGAACACACCAAAATTCGATACTTCCATTTTAATCACTGCAATTGACTACATGGAAACATCTGGTATTTTTCCATCTCCTAAGATGCTATAATGATTCTACAATATAAAAAAAACAACAACCACCACCAATAATAAGCCCTTCCTGTGGTTGAATGAGTATAGTATCAAGCAAATAAGGACTATTTTATATGACATCTCAGTCTCCAGTTCAAACTCAGTTTTGCCTGATATTTTCAAATTCATGTGGATATTATAATACATGGAAATATCAGAGCAAAAATTTAACAATAATTATAATTAAAAAATCATGACCAGTGTAATAACTCTGACTTTCGTTTATTACTAACACAAACATGATACATTTATCATCTTTTCCGAAGGCATGCTAATATTGGCTCTATGTGTCACTCTGCTCCCAAATTTCTTTTCTACCTCTTCTAGCCCTGCTTCACTTCCACCATACTGCTTGTCTATATATTTCCTGCATTACTTTTCCATTTCTTTAGTCTTGCTTATTGTTATGTACTGATTGTTTACATCCCCCCCCCCAAAAAAAAAAAACTCATATGTTGAAATCCTAACCCCAATCTATGTCTCTGGAGGTGGGAACTTTGGAGAGTAATTAGGTAATGAGAGTGGAATCCTCATGAATGAAATGAATGATATAAATGGGATAAGTGTCCTTATTAAAGGGACCCCAGAGTGCTCTTTCTTCATCTTCCTACCCTGCAGGATACATGGAAGGGTCAGGGATCTGCAACCAGAAAGAAGACCCTCACCAAGACCTGGCCATGCTGGCTCCCAGTTCCAGTATTCTTGTCTGGAGAATTCCATGGACAGAGGAGTCTGGAGGGCTATAGTCCAAAGGTTTGCAAAGAGTCAGACATGACTGAGCAACTAGCACAGTATATAAAAAACCTGTTATATGAATTTATATAATAAAAGCAATTGTCTTATACAGATTGATTCATGATAACTACACAAATAAATATATTTTGAAATATGATGTCATATATTAAACTGTTTCCATGTAGAATTTATCTTGAGGATTGTGCCACATTATAATGAAGTGTATTTTGAAAATTAATTAAATTAAATTGGTTATAATTAAAATTGTTATAAATGGCTATAACAAATATAAAAATTAAACCAAATCACTAAAAGTGGCATAATATTAATTCAGAGTAATGAATAAGTTGCACTTGTTTAAAAATGCAGTGACTGCTTTATTATTTAGCTTATTATTTAGTGCAATCCACCGTGAACAAATACATTTTCTCTTTAGATAAAAAGCACACGCTTATGAATTAATCAAAGAAGAAGTATTTATTTGGAACCTTCATTGAATCAAGCAGACATTCTTGAAGTTAATAAAAAGTTTTAAAGTTCTGCATGATTTCCCCCCTTAAGCAGTTCACCAATCATTTAGAGAGTATGATAATGTAAATCCTGCATCCTTTTTGGCAGTCTGAGATTAGTCTTTTAACCATTCTTGGTGCTAGTGGAAAAGAAAGCAGGACACACAAGAGATGCAGGTTGGATCCTTGGGTTGGGAAGATCCCCTGGAGAAGGGCATGGCAACCCACCGCAGTATTCTTGCCTGGAGAACACAATGGACAGAGGAGCCTGGTCACAAAAAGTCGGATATGACTAAAAGGACTTAGAACATCCTCCTCATTTCTGCCTTTTCCCCCACAGTATAAACCTATACATCATTTGGCTGGTAGCCTTGATACCAAAATCATTTCCCACAAACCAGCAGCATGGGCATCATGTGAGTGGTTTACAGGAAACAGAAAATCTTGGAGCTGCTCCAGACTCCCAGAACCAGTGTGTCCACTTAAGCAGGCTTCCCAGGTGACTGCAAGCTGCTTAAAATGTGAGAATCACTGGTTCCACATATGCATATTCCCTGCCTTGTATTTAATTTCTAACCCAGATATCTAGCCCAAGTATCCAACTCTCCTACTCATGAAGACTTTCAAAGACTAAAAGCACTGTTTCTCTATAAGATCTTTTTTTTTTTTCTTCTGTTTATTACAGACTAAATGCTTTTCTCCATCTCTTTCTCTCTCTGCCATAATGTCAGTTGTCCTCTGAGAACAATAGTTCCTTTTTGCTTCTCCAATTAGCTGTTGTGTTGTTTCTTCCTTCCACTAACATGGACCTTGTGTTCAGTAATGGAGAGCACAACTTAGTGTCTTCTACTTTGTTGCCATCTCCAAACTACTGCCATTCTGTTCTCTCATCAACATATTTGAGCTTTCTGGGAGCACACAATATAAAACAAAATTAAACCCATAGGTATTTTATCCTACAGTGGAAGATTAGCTCATACATTCAATTGCCTGCAAAGTCAATTGGCTACTATAGTGGAGATATCAGAATAGCTTAAAGGCATCTGTCAAGTTTTATTCTACTTAAAGCTTTTTACAGCTTTAATTTTCAATGTTTGCTGCTTCTAAGGTCCTATGATAAAGGCATCCATTCTAAACCTTGATCTGGTGGCTGATGCTGGAGAAATAGCAGTAGTCCTAGCAATTATCCTTCCAAGAAGACAAATCCTGGCCTAACCATCATTTTAAGTCAGCCTAAAGGACTCACAATAGCTTACTAATCAGTAATTGGGATCCCAGGCTTCTTACCAGATAACTGTTCTTTTTATTTTGGGTAATAGTAACATCCAGAACAACTCTCAAATGTCATGAAGTCCACTCAACTTGAGCACAGGGAAAAATCACCCAAGCAAGGTGTATCAACACATCTCTCTTCTGTAGACTGGGCTGCATTTTACTGGGGATTTGCCCCTCCACTAAGAATTATTATATTCTTTTATAATCATGTTTTATAGAAAGCAAAATACTGTATGATTAAGAATACTGAAGAAGACTGAGTAGAGGTGAGCTGAGGAGTGTGGGTATAGGTTTAAAAATGTCTTCAATCTTCTAGTTTAAGTGATACTCACATAAATAAAATTGCAGCATTCATGGTTAATATAGGACCTAACATTCCCTCCTTGTCTTGAATATTATAATATTCATCACAGATACAAATTATTTTAATTTTTGCACTTTTAGAAAATGTCTAAATTAATAATGAATAATCCATCAATGAATAATGTCCAATCTTTTCATCATTAGGTAATCTTAAAGAGTTTTTTAACATGTTTCTAAAAATTGAAGTATAGAGTATTAGTTTATCTACAATATTACTTTACACATGTACAGTTCAGTGATTCACAATTTAAAAGAATTATACTCCATTTATGATCATCAAATATTGGCTATATCCCCAGTGTTATAAATTATACCCTTATAATTTATCTTATGTATAATAGTTTGTGCTTCTTAATTTCCTATCTCCACATTGCCCCTTCCCACTTCACTCTCCACAATGGTAACCACTTTTTTGTTTTCTGTGAGTCTGCTTCTTTTCTGTTATACTCACTAGTTTGTTGTATTTTTAATTTCACATGTAAATGATATCATACAATATTTGTCTTTATGACTTGTTTCACTTAGCATAGTATCCCCAAATGCATCCATGTTGTTACAAATGGCTACATTTCATCCTTTATTATGGCTGAATAGTATTTGTATATGTGTGTGTGTGCCTTCTTTATCCATTTGTCTGCTAATGGACACAGGTTGCTTCTACGTCTTGGCAATTGTAAATAATGTGGCTATCACCATTGGGATACATATATCTTTTTGAATTAGTGGTTTGTTTTTTTTTTCAGATATGTACCGAGGAGTGAAACTGCTGAGTCATCGGTAGTTCTATTGTTAGTTTTTTGAGAAAACTCCACAATGTTTTCCACTGTGCCTATGCCAAATTACATTCTCACCAACAGTGTGCAAGAGTTCCCTTTTCTATTCATTGTCACCAACATTTATTACTTGTGTTCTTTTCAATAATAGCTATTCTGATGGATGTGAAGTGACATCTCATGTTCTTTTGATTGTCAGTTCCCTGATTATTAGTGCTAAGCATCTTTTCATGTGAATGTTGGGCATCTGCATTTCCTCTTTGGAAGAATATCTGTTCAGGTCTCCCACTCATTTTTAGTTTTTTTTTTTTTTTTTTTTTTTTTTTTTNCATCTCATGTTCTTTTGATTGTCAGTTCCCTGATTATTAGTGCTAAGCATCTTTTCATGTGAATGTTGGGCATCTGCATTTCCTCTTTGGAAGAATATCTGTTCAGGTCTCCCACTCATTATTAGTTTAGTTTTTTTTTTTTTTTTTTTAAGCCGTGCTGAGTTGTGTGAATTGTTTCCATGTTTTTGATGTTAACCCTTTATCAGTAATATAGATATCATATAAATTGTCAAATGTTTTGCCCCAATTAGCAGGTTGTCTTTTTGTTTTGCTATTGGTTTTGTTTACTGTTTGAAAGCTTGTAAGTTTAATTAGCTCCTATTTGTTATTATGGGCAAAAATTAGGTAATACTGAAATTTAATAGTTACTAGCAATCTCCCTTCAAAAATGCTGGAAGAGACCAGGCTAGTTCATAGTCTTACTCTATGCCATCAACTGGCAAAGAACTTTAACAAAAGTGACCCCAAGCGAAGCCCTGTATGAGACATATATTTCCCAGTTTACCATTGTGTGCTATTCAGCTTGTCTTACTATGGTTAAACTTAATGTTATATACCATCCATTTCATAAAGGGCTGTCCTAGTTGCTGCTAGTTTATGGAATCTTACGTTTATGTATCTAAGTGACAGATACATAAAATTGATCAACATGACCATTCTTTCCACTTCTAATTTTAGAAAGTATTGTTTTTAACTCTCTTATGGTTCTTCCAGAGACCTGACACATTAGTATGCCCATCTACTTGGACACTCTGAGAAATAAATTCCCAACTTCAAATTGGCTTTATGCTGGAATTATCTGTGCTCTCTGTTTCACTATATTAGTTTGCACTGCTTGTGTACCAATATAATCATATAAATGAAAGTATTTGGATACAGGATCTGTTTACCTTATGCAAAGAGGTAGTTGGGGCTAGGTGTATTGTCAGATCTTTAAACATAGTTCTCATATATAGGCTTCCTTGGTGGCTCAGATGGTAAAGCATCTGCCTACAATGTGGGAGACCCAAGTTCAATCCCTGGGTTGGGAAGATCCCCTGGAGAAGGAAATGGCAACCCACTCCAGTACTTTTTCCTGGAAAATCCCATGGAAGGAGGAGCCTGGTAGGTTACAGTCCATGTAGTCGCAAAGAGTCAGACATGACAGCAATTTCACTCTCACTTTCTCATACACTGAATCCTAATGAATTTGTCACTGGTTGCATGTTATGGATTTATATGTGTTTATAACTCATACTTGCTCCATATGCATGACAAAAAGAAATCTAGAGTATTCATTTCAATATCCAGTTAACCTGATTAATAATATATCATTGATTTAAGACATCAGGTTGACAACTAGTAGAATTTAATTAATGGTCCAGTTTGGATTACTTCCATATAAATTATAGCACAGAGACAGAGTGTTACTATGAGTCTGATTTAAGACAAAGAATGGGGACTGCTATCACTATGATACCAATAAAACTTGGGCTTGTACATCCGGTGCATTGGTAATGAAAATGATGCATTTGCTAAATTCAGCATTGTGTAGAGCCTGCTAATGTCTGGGGTTATGGCTTTTTCAAGTTATAATAATGGCTAATATGGGTTTGTAATATTACAAATACCTGACCTATATGCCAGTGGTTAACAGTGAGTTGATATGTCCTATATGGTCACTTTATTGATCTACCTAGAATGTTAAAAGCAGTGATTATAGCACAGAACAACCCTTATTTTCTCCTTGAAGTCCCTTAGTGCTTTAAGTGAATTCGATTGTTGTATGATAATAAAAGATCAAGAGAATTATTTGTCACCATGGGACTCATTGTGGTACTATTTCCATAAAGGAATTTGAATTAAAAATTGCATGTGACAGTTTTGAGCTCAATTATCATTACACACTGAGAAAGGTAAAAATTAGATTTTTTCCGTGCATATATAACTTGCTTGATATTGCCTTTAAGTATTGATGAGAAACTTAAAATCATTTCTGATGTTCTTAAACAGGCTGGATTTTTTTTTCACTAGTTGCAATCCCTGGTAGTACAGGCATCAGATCTCAACTCTGTGATAGAGCTATGGTTCATATTCTTCTGAATGATTTTACTACCATCAGTAAACAAAGAATGTCTAAATTCCCAAGAAATCTGTCACCAAATATAAATTTCAGAGTGCAGAAACCTTAAATACATCTCTCCTTTCCAGGGAGCTTCCCTGATGGCTCAGCAGTAAAGAATCTGCCTTCAATGCAGGAAACCTGGATTGGATCCCACTGTTGGGAAGATTCCGTGGAGAAGGAAGTGACAACCCACCCTAGTATTCTTGCCTTGGAAATCCCATGGACAGAGGAGCCTTGTGGGCTACTCTCTTGTTGTGGTGTGTGGGCTTCTTATTGTGGTGGCTTCTCATGTTATGGAGCACAGGCTCTAGGGTGCACAGGCTTCAGTAGTTGTGGCTCCTGGGAAACTAGAGCAGGGGCTCAATACTTGTATCACACAGGCTTAGTTATTCCGCTACATGTGGAATCACCCTGGACCAGTGATTGACCAGTGTCTCCTGCACNAGGCTCTAGGGTGCACAGGCTTCAGTAGTTGTGGCTCCTGGGAAACTAGAGCAGGGGCTCAATACTTGTATCACACAGGCTTAGTTATTCCGCTACATGTGGAATCACCCTGGACCAGTGATTGACCAGTGTCTCCTGCACTGGCAGGCAGATTCTTTACCACTGAGCCACCAGGGAAACACCACATGTGCATTTTTTTAAAATTTAATATTATTCTCTTGGTATTTTTTAAATAACAGTTTGATTTACTAGTTGGAAATGTGGAGTTGCTACCTATAATTGATTTTCTATTTGTCTGCTGTTGCTGCTGCTGCTGCTGCTGCTGCTGGTGCTGAATCGCTTCAGTCGTGTCTGACTCTGTGCGACCCCATAGGCAGCTGCCCAGCAGGCTTCCTTGTCCCTGGGACTCTCCAGGCAAGAATACTAGAGTGAGTTGCCATTTCCATCTCCAATGCATGAAAGTGAAAAGTGAAACTGAAGTTGCTCAGTCGTGTCCAACTCTTAGTGACCCCATGGACTGCAGCCTACCAGGCTTATCCATCGTGGGATTTTCCAGGTAAAAGTACTGGAGTGGTTTGCCGTTGCCTTCTCCATTCTATTTGTCTACCTAACCAAGTTTTATAATGCTGTGAATCAAATGAAAAAGGTGGTTTAAAACTCAGCATTCTAAAAATGAAGATCATGGCATCCGGTCCTATCACTTCATTGTAAATCAATGGGGAAACAATGGAAACCGTGGAAGCCTTTATTTTCCTGTGCTCCAAAATCACTGCAGAAGGTAACTGCAGCCATGACATAAAGAATGTTTGCTGCTTGGAAGAAAATCTATGACCAACCTAAACAGCATATTTAAAAGCAGAGACATTACTTTGCTGACAAATGTCTGTCTAGTCAAAGCTACGGTTTTACCAGTAGTTGTGTGTGGATGTGAGTGTCAGGCTATAAAGAAAACTGAGTGCTTAAAAACTGATGTTTTTGAACTGTGATGTTAGAGAAGACTCTAGAGAATCCCGTGGACTGCAAGGAGATCCAACCAGTCAATCTTAAAGGAAATCAGTCATGAATATTCATTAAAAGGCTTGATGCTGAAACTCTACCACCTTGGCCACCTGATGCAAAGAACTAACTCATTAGAAAAGACCCTAATGCTTGGAAAGGTTGAAGGCAAGAGCAGAAGGGGATGACAGAGGATGAGATGGTTGAATGGCATCACCCACTCAATGGACATGAGTTTGAGGAAGCTCTGGGAGCTGGTGATGGACAGGGAAACCTGGTGTGCTGCAGTCTGTAGGGTTGCAAAGTCAGACAAAACTGAATGACTGAACTGAACTGAAAATATATATTCTCTAGAGCAGAATCCAATCACTGGTAAATAAATGTTGTCTTTTTTTAATGAAAAACNGAAACCTGGTGTGCTGCAGTCTGTAGGGTTGCAAAGTCAGACAAAACTGAATGACTGAACTGAACTGAAAATATATATTCTCTAGAGCAGAATCCAATCACTGGTAAATAAATGTTGTCTTTTTTTAATGAAAAACAAACAAAAACATTTTACTAATATTGACCACCAGTCTTGTGGGCCATTCAGGACATTTTCCTCATCCCAGGTAATTGTAAATCTTAACATGGGAATGTGATGGACAACAGCCCCTTGGGTGTAAGTTATATTCTACTTAATGATTTGGAGACTACCCCTTCATTTCCTTTTTTTCCTTAACTTTCTCAAACTTCACATACTAAAAAAAAAAAAAGATTGGGATATTAGTAGCACAATATTATATTAATTTCAGGTATACAATTTAATTAGATATTTGCATATACTATGAAATGACCACAACAATAAGTCTGATTAACATTCATTGCCACACATAGTATTTGTCTTGTGCCGAGAGATTTGAAGGTCTATTCTCTTAGCAACCTTCAGACATGCACTACAGCATTATTAACTAGAGTCACTATGCTGTTTAAATATCACATCTTTGATAGAGAGCCAAGGCTTTTACAATGTACTTAACTCCAGAGTAAATGTGAATCAGTTTTGTCAAATTTCAGGTGACCATGAACTGATCATTTAGACATGAGTTTTGTCTCTTGCCAATGTCTTTCAGGATGGCTCAGCATTGTATTTCTCAGGGTTAGAGTCATAGGTTTCTACTCACAGTCCTGATAATTGTGAGGTAGATTAAAAACCATTGTATTAGCCTTAGTCAGCAGATCATAGAGGTTATTTCATTAAAATATTGGTAAGGTCTGTGAAATGTAGGATGTTGCTGAATGTTTTGTAGTCATAGTTCTACTCCATTCTGCTATTTATTTTTCATGAGTATTGGTGAAAGATAGAGACATTTCCAAGGAATGTACCCAGCTTGTGAGGGTCAGAGCAGAGCTTTTGCTTATCATTATGTGTTCTGCTTCTGATATTACAAGGATATGACCAGATAAAATGGAATAATACTCACTTCACACATTGGAACTGGTAAGATGTAAACCCTCCACCCCATTATTCTCCTGTACTCTCATGGTCATCACTTACACCCATGCTTATTTTGCTACTGATTGGTATATCATGCAATAACAAATGCATAACGTTTTCTTTTACATTTAATTTTTTTTTGTCTTAAATGAAATTTTAATGGAAAATAATATAAACACTATTAAGCAACATTGTTCTTTGAGATTCTTTTTGAATTTGTTTTCATCTTAAAAGACCCAGAGGGATGGTATGGCGAGGGACAAGGGAGGAGGTTCAGGATGTGGAACATGTGTATACCTGCGGCAGATTCATTTTGATGTATAGCAAAACCAATACAATATTGTTAAGTAATTAACCTCCAATTAAAATAAACAAATTTATATTTTTAAAAAGAACATTTTTTAGTTCACAGAGTTTCATAACAGAGTCTACTGGCAAAGGACACTGACAGGACTGTGATAAACTACGTGTCACTTGTTTACTTTCCTTGAAAATTTTTACACCTGTGAAGAAGTGACTGGGAAAAAGTTCATTTAGTAGTAAACTTTTGAGAACATTTCATCAAGGAATAGAACTAAATTCTATTATAATGTGGATATATAAGAACATTTTCTTCTCTTGGCATCCTGGATGGTGCATTGTTAAAAAAATAAAATTAAACAAAGCTATATGCATGCTAAGTTACTTTTAGTCAAGTCTGACTCTTTGTGACCTTATGGACTGTAGCCCACCAGGCTCCTGTGTCCATGGGATTCTCCAGGCAAGAATATTGGAGTGGTTTGCTATTTCCTGCTGCTGCTGCTGCTAAGTCGCTTCAGTCGTGTCGGACTCTGTGCGACCCCATAGACGGCTGCCCACCAGGCTCCCCCATCCCTGGGATTCTCCAGGCAAGAACACTGGAGTGGGTTGCCATTTCCTTCTCCAGTGCATGAAAGTGAAAAGTGAAAGTGAAGTCACTCAGTCGTGCCCAACCCTCAGCGACCCCATGGACTGCAGCCCACCAGGCTCCTCCGTCCATGGGATTTGCCAGGCAAGAGTACTGTAGCGGGGTGCCATTGCCTTATCCGTTGCTCTTTCCTAGTGAACCCTAAAATAAAACTTAACTGAAATATCCTGAATTTTATTGCTGTGATGGCCAATTGATGTGTTTCTATTTCCTGTTTCTCCTCTTACATATTCAGCACTGAAATCTAGTTAGTTATCCCTCTCATGGAGAGAAGATTGGCTGAATCATCAGTATTTAGTCTAACAAATGACTTTGAGGGAGTAAAATAACTGGCAGAAGCCAGAATATATACTATAATATTTCAAAAAAATATCCCTGAGGCTGCAAATGATTCTGTAGATTCTTTATGTACTTTTTACGGTGTTTGTATGTGAAGGAGAATATTGGATTTCTTTCCATTTTTATTATTAATTGAACTCTTGTCTCTTCCACTAATGTGCCAGGAAAAAGGGCAGATTATATCAAATTATGAGCAATTTTTCCTGATGATAGACTGTAATTTTATGTTCTGTTAGAAATTTCTGAAGCAGGTCAATATTTCTGTCCAAAAGCTATCTGTTCAATGCATGTAATTTTATATACTCTCTCTCCCTTTTCCTCTTCCTTTCTCTTTGTCTATCTCTCTCTGCTGGCATGGTAGAAATTCCATTATTTTTATTTTCTATTTCTTCATTTTAGAGATCTGAGTTCTATAGGTCCTAAGTAAAGCAAATTTGTTGGGAAGTTCTGTTTGATTCTTGATATAATTTTGACATAGAGACACATGTGATCTCTGAGGTCGATAGGTTTAATTAGAGGTATATACTTACTTCAACTTGCAGTCTCAATAATTTAAGACTGTGCCATTTGACATGTATATGTATGATTCAATTGCTATTTCCTGACNTTGATTCTTGATATAATTTTGACATAGAGACACATGTGATCTCTGAGGTCGATAGGTTTAATTAGAGGTATATACTTACTTCAACTTGCAGTCTCAATAATTTAAGACTGTGCCATTTGACATGTATATGTATGATTCAATTGCTATTTCCTGACCTAAGACATTGCCTGAATAACAGTGTCTGCATTCATACTGTTGTTTCAGTAGTGTCCAACTCTTTGCAATCCCACTGTAGCCCACCAGGCTCTTTTGTCCGTGGGACTCTCCAATCAAAGTACTGGAGAAGTTGCCTTGGAGTCGGGTGGCCATGCCCCCTTCAGGCGATCTCCCCAACCCAGGCACTGAACCTGCATCTCCTGCATTATGGCAAGGGCATTCTTTACCACTAGCACCTCCTGGGAAGCCCTGTAAGTACAGTGTTAATCATTCAGTCACGACCAATTCTTTGAGATCCCATGGACTGTAACCCTCCAGATTTCTCTGTCCATGGAATTCTCCAGGCAAGAATACTGGAGTGGGTAGCCGTTCCCTTCTGTAGCATATTCCCAACCCAGGGATCAAACACTGGTCTCCAGCATTGTGGGCTGATTTAGTACCATCTAAACCATCAGGGAAGTCCATAAATAACAGTGGATAGAGGTAAAATAAAGTAATTGTTTCCAGTTTAATTACATTTCCCTCCACTGCTATTAGAAATAAGTTTCTAGATTAGAAGAATAGAAAGCAGCCTATCAAATACTTTATCATAAACAGCATTTATAATAATAAGAATTTTGGGGAAACTATGCTTAAGAAAAGGAATTGAGGTCACCTAGAAAATATTCACATTGTCAGAGTTCATGGCTGAAGCAAGTAAGGTTTGATAAATGTAAAGTATATTATGCTTCAGCTTGTGTTCATACTAAGCCTAAAAAGCACTTTTAATATATTTCCAAGAGGAAAGATCATGATATCTTTGTAGTGGTTTTTAGCATGGAAAACCTATCAGTTGTATTCACTTACTAAGCAATATTTAGTCATTTAGTCTTTTAACAAAGAATATTTGATCAATATTAGCAAAATCATTTAAATCACATTATAATTATGTTACACTTTGTCATGAATTAATATATTTACTAAGTATATGAATATAACAATACCATTAATATCAATATATGACTACTTGTGTTTTAATTATTCTGTTATGATTTTAATTTTGAATATCTTAAATAGAGTGAAGGGTTCTTTTGAGGGGATTTTAGCAGAAAAACATTTACACTTATAATCTGATAGATTCCAGCAATTGAAATACAAAGTACAATGCAGCATTATCTGACAACAGAGAAAAAATGTTAGTGTATATGTATATATATATATATAATATATTTGTACATATATATTTGTATGCAAGCATTCATATATGCACATGCATGTTCAGTTGTGTCTGATTCTTTGGAAACCCCTAAAAACTGTAGCCTGTCATGCTCCTCTGCCCATGGGATTCTGCAGGCAAGAATACTGGAGTGGACTGCCATTTCCTACTCCACTGTATCCTCCAGGGCATCTTCCCAACCCAGGGATCAAACCTGTAGTCACTTATGTCTCCTGCATTAGCAGGTGGATTCTTTAACACTGAGCCACCTGAAAAGCCCTCGTACACAAGCAAATTTAACTAAATTATACCTCTTGAGGAAGACTTTGTGGAGGGAAACAATGATAGGTGCAAACATGGTGGTATTAACTAGGAAACTAAACCCAGAAGTTTGAAAAGAAAACTTGAATAAACTGAAAGAAAAAACACTGGAGAGAGAGAGAGAGAGAAAAAAGAAAACAACCCAAAATGTTGTTAAATTACCATGGAGGAAAGATGTGACAAAATTAAAAAAAATTCTAGAAATTTTTAATTAAAAATTGAAATTATTATTGGATTAAAACTGAAAATAAATTATTGGCATCAAAAAATGATAATTTGTACAGTGCCAAGGGCTTACCTGGTGGCTCAGATGCTAAAAAATCTGCCTGCAGAGTAGGAGACTTGGATTTGATCCCTGGGTCAGGAAGATGCCCTAAAGAAGGAAATGGCTACCTACTCCAGTATTATTGCCTAAAGAATTTCATGGACAGAGGAGCCTGATGGGCTACATGGGGTCACAAAGAGTCAGACATGGGTGAGTGACTAACACTTTCATTTTTTGATAGTTAGATTAGCAGAGTCAAGTCCAGAAGACTTAAGTAAAAAGCTTACTCTTTCTTACCTCTTTCAAACAAAAAAAATGTAAAAATTAAGAAGAGGAGAAGTAAAACAAGGACAAAGAGGAAAGATGAGAAGTAAGAGGAAAAGAAATCAGCTTTCAAAAACATATAGCTTGTTTGTGAAGAGTAGG
>SJYV01040996.1:283641-298443 GCA_006410875.1 Neotragus pygmaeus | reverse complement strand
CCTGGGATTCTCCAGGCAAGAACACTGGAGTGGGTTGCCATTTCCTTCTCCAGTGCATGAAAGTGAAAAGTGAAAGTGAAGTCACTCAGTCGTGCCCAACCCTCAGCGACCCCATGGACTGCAGCCCACCAGGCTCCTCCGTCCATGGGATTTGCCAGGCAAGAGTACTGTAGCGGGGTGCCATTGCCTTCTCCGTTGCTCTTTCCTAGTGAACCCTAAAATAAAACTTAACTGAAATATCCTGAATTTTATTGCTGTGATGGCCAATTGATGTGTTTCTATTTCCTGTTTCTCCTCTTACATATTCAGCACTGAAATCTAGTTAGTTATCCCTCTCATGGAGAGAAGATTGGCTGAATCATCAGTATTTAGTCTAACAAATGACTTTGAGGGAGTAAAATAACTGGCAGAAGCCAGAATATATACTATAATATTTCAAAAAAATATCCCTGAGGCTGCAAATGATTCTGTAGATTCTTTATGTACTTTTTACGGTGTTTGTATGTGAAGGAGAATATTGGATTTCTTTCCATTTTTATTATTAATTGAACTCTTGTCTCTTCCACTAATGTGCCAGGAAAAAGGGCAGATTATATCAAATTATGAGCAATTTTTCCTGATGATAGACTGTAATTTTATGTTCTGTTAGAAATTTCTGAAGCAGGTCAATATTTCTGTCCAAAAGCTATCTGTTCAATGCATGTAATTTTATATACTCTCTCTCCCTTTTCCTCTTCCTTTCTGTTTGTCTATCTCTCTCTGCTGGCATGGTAGAAATTCCATTATTTTTATTTTATATTTCTTCATTTTAGAGATCTGAGTTCTATAGGTCCTAAGTAAAGCAAATTTGTTGGGAAGTTCTGTTTGATTCTTGATATAATTTTGACATAGAGACACATGTGATCTCTGAGGTCGATAGGTTTAATTAGAGGTATATACTTACTTCAACTTGCAGTCTCAATAATTTAAGACTGTGCCATTTGACATGTATATGTATGATTCAATTGCTATTTCCTGACCTAAGACATTGCCTGAATAACAGTGTCTGCATTCATACTGTTGTTTCAGTAGTGTCCAACTCTTTGCAATCCCACTGTAGCCCACCAGGCTCTTTTGTCCGTGGGACTCTCCAATCAAAGTACTGGAGAAGTTGCCTTGGAGTCGGGTGGCCATGCCCCCTTCAGGCGATCTCCCCAACCCAGGCACTGAACCTGCATCTCCTGCATTATGGCAAGGGCATTCTTTACCACTAGCACCTCCTGGGAAGCCCTGTAAGTACAGTGTTAATCATTCAGTCACGACCAATTCTTTGAGATCCCATGGACTGTAACCCTCCAGATTTCTCTGTCCATGGAATTCTCCAGGCAAGAATACTGGAGTGGGTAGCCGTTCCCTTCTGTAGCATATTCCCAACCCAGGGATCAAACACTGGTCTCCAGCATTGTGGGCTGATTTAGTACCATCTAAACCATCAGGGAAGTCCATAAATAACAGTGGATAGAGGTAAAATAAAGTAATTGTTTCCAGTTTAATTACATTTCCCTCCACTGCTATTAGAAATAAGTTTCTAGATTAGAAGAATAGAAAGCAGCCTATCAAATACTTTATCATAAACAGCATTTATAATAATAAGAATTTTGGGGAAACTATGCTTAAGAAAAGGAATTGAGGTCACCTAGAAAATATTCACATTGTCAGAGTTCATGGCTGAAGCAAGTAAGGTTTAATAAATGTAAAGTATATTATGCTTCAGCTTGTGTTCATACTAAGCCTAAAAAGCACTTTTAATATATTTCCAAGAGGAAAGATCATGATATCTTTGTAGTGGTTTTTAGCATGGAAAACCTATCAGTTGTATTCACTTACTAAGCAATATTTAGTCATTTAGTCTTTTAACAAAGAATATTTGATCAATATTAGCAAAATCATTTAAATCACATTATAATTATGTTACACTTTGTCATGAATTAATATATTTACTAAGTATATGAATATAACAATACCATTAATATCAATATATGACTACTTGTGTTTTAATTATTCTGTTATGATTTTAATTTTGAATATCTTAAATAGAGTGAAGGGTTCTTTTGAGGGGATTTTAGCAGAAAAACATTTACACTTATAATCTGATAGATTCCAGCAATTGAAATACAAAGTACAATGCAGCATTATCTGACAACAGAGAAAAAATGTTAGTGTATATGTATATATATATATATAATATATTTGTACATATATATTTGTATGCAAGCATTCATATATGCACATGCATGTTCAGTTGTGTCTGATTCTTTGGAAACCCCTAAAAACTGTAGCCTGTCATGCTCCTCTGCCCATGGGATTCTGCAGGCAAGAATACTGGAGTGGACTGCCATTTCCTACTCCACTGTATCCTCCAGGGCATCTTCCCAACCCAGGGATCAAACCTGTAGTCACTTATGTCTCCTGCATTAGCAGGTGGATTCTTTAACACTGAGCCACCTGAAAAGCCCTCGTACACAAGCAAATTTAACTAAATTAAACCTCTTGAGGAAGACTTTGTGGAGGGAAACAATGATAGGTGCAAACATGGTGGTATTAACTAGGAAACTAAACCCAGAAGTTTGAAAAGAAAACTTGAATAAACTGAAAGAAAAAACACTGGAGAGAGAGAGAGAGAGAAAAAAGAAAACAACCCAAAATGTTGTTAAATTACCATGGAGGAAAGATGTGACAAAATTAAAAAAAATTCTAGAAATTTTTAATTAAAAATTGAAATTATTATTGGATTAAAACTGAAAATAAATTATTGGCATCAAAAAATGATAATTTGTACAGTGCCAAGGGCTTACCTGGTGGCTCAGATGCTAAAAAATCTGCCTGCAGAGTAGGAGACTTGGATTTGATCCCTGGGTCAGGAAGATGCCCTAAAGAAGGAAATGGCTACCTACTCCAGTATTATTGCCTAAAGAATTTCATGGACAGAGGAGCCTGATGGGCTACATGGGGTCACAAAGAGTCAGACATGGGTGAGTGACTAACACTTTCATTTTTTGATAGTTAGATTAGCAGAGTCAAGTCCAGAAGACTTAAGTAAAAAGCTTACTCTTTCTTACCTCTTTCAAACAAAAAAAATGTAAAAATTAAGAAGAGGAGAAGTAAAACAAGGACAAAGAGGAAAGATGAGAAGTAAGAGGAAAAGAAATCAGCTTTCAAAAACATATAGCTTGTTTGTGAAGAGTAGGAGTAAAAGGAAATGTCAGTTACTGTTTTCAATAGAGCATTTCCTAAGATTTGAAGTTCAGTTCAGCTCATTGGTGAGTCATGTCTGACTCTTTGTTACCCCATGGACTGCAGCCCACTGTGCTTCCCTGTCCTTCACTATCTCACTGGGTTCACTCAAACTCTTGTCCATTGAGTCAGTGCTGTCATCTAACCATCTCATCCTGTCATACCCTTCCACCTTCAATCTTTACCAGCATCAGGGTCTTTTCCAATTAGTCAGTTCTTCCCATCAGGTGGCCACAGTATTGGAACTTCAGCTTCAGCATCAGTCCTTTCAATGAATGTTGAGGACTGACCTCTTTTAGTTTGGACTGGTTGGATCTCCTTTAGATTGGACTGATTAGATCTCCTTGCATTCCAAGGAACTCTCAAGAGTCTTCCTTAACACAGTTCAAAAGCATCAATTCCTTGGTGCTCAGCTTTCTTTATTTTACTTTATTTTGTTTTATTTATTTTAAAATTTTTACTTTATTCTACTTTACAACACTGTATTGGTTTTGCCATACATCGACATGAATGCACCAATAGTCCAACTCTCACATCCGTACACAACTACTTGAAAAACTAAAGCTTTGAGGTTAACAACTGCTAAGAATTACTATTGGTTTATATACAGTTTGTTTTCTTACATTATAAAATGGATTATTTTATCTCTAACCATACCTTGAAAGTTTGATTCCCAGTTCTGTCAAGTGATCAACTCTAGAAAATATATGATAAGTGCATGTAATTATATGATCTAGAAAATATGTTACACACATCATATTTCTGATCTATCACTTTCTTACTATAATAACATAATATTTAAATATACAAGTATTTCAGTGTACATTAGGTAAATATGAATAGGTACAAAATGGTTATCCTTTTTTTTTAAAATATGGAAATAGACACTCTTATGACTTACTATTACTATTAAAAGTGCCNGGGGGACTCGGGATTGGGAGCTTGTGTGCACCTGCGGTAGATTCGTGTCGATGTATGGCAAACCCAATAGAGTATTGTAAAGTTAAATTTAAAAATAAATAAATTAAAAAAAATAACTATTTAATTTGAAAATGAAATGACTGATGCAATTAAGTCTAAAATGAGTGTTAAAATATGGAAAAATTTAGAGTATAGTTTGGTAGGTGTTTATTTAATACTTGGATAACAGATTTTTCATGAACTATGTGGTTAAAGAAGTTTCCCTGGTGGCTTAGATGGTAAAGAAGCTGCCTTCAATGAAGGAAACCTGTGCATGATACCTGGGTCAGGAACATCCTTTGGAGATGAGAATGGTTACCCACTCTGGTGTTCTTGCCTGGAGAATCCCATGGACAGAGGAGCCTGGTGGGATATTGTCCATGGGATTACAGAGAGCTCCACATGATGAAGCAACTAATAAACACACACGATTAAAGAAATTTGACAGATTAGAAAACCATTGTATGGATAATCGCATATATAAAAATATATTGACTTAGGTTGTAGTCTAAAAATAATTTAGCTAAATGATATCTGATATAACTTAGTTAGAAAAAGTAAACTATCTTTGTTACAAAAATAAAATGATGAGTGATAAAGCAAATTTGCAGAAGTAAGTAAGGTAGATGAAAGGAAGACACGTTCCCTGAAGCTCTGCCGCAGCTATTCTTTCCTAAACCCACTGCTGATAATCTGAATAAATCACTGAGCTTTTGGGCTTAACTTCAAAACTCATTGCAAAGTCTTTTGGAGCCTTACCAGTAGGTCAGCATTTACATATTGAAAAAACACATTGTCTATCCTTTATCCAGTATAACCTTATGGAAAACTCTCAGCAAATTTGTCAAATTGATAAGGTATTTTTGATGTTCTTTTTCCTTCTTTGTGTTCATGTCTCATTGTCCATTAATCTTATTTCTTTGACATTCAAGGAAGCCTCCTATTTCAGGACCTATTCAACCTACCTGATTTGAGGTGTAAAAAGAAAGTGTTATTCACAATTACCTTTCTATTTTCAAAGAAATAATTCATCAAAGTTCTAATTTTTGATTTTTTTTTATCATTTAACTATCATTTAGAGGAAAAGGATCATTTAGTCTATGAGTGAGAATGTGCTAAATAGGTTCTATCATATCAAACTCTTTGTGACCTTAAAGACTGTAGCCCTCCAGATTCCTCTGTCCTTGGGATTCTTCGGGCAAGAATNTTTTTTTTATCATTTAACTATCATTTAGAGGAAAAGGATCATTTAGTCTATGAGTGAGAATGTGCTAAATAGGTTCTATCATATCAAACTCTTTGTGACCTTAAAGACTGTAGCCCTCCAGATTCCTCTGTCCTTGGGATTCTTCGGGCAAGAATCCTGGAGTGGGTGGCCATTCCCTCTTCCAAAGGATCTTTCCAGCCCAGGGATCAAACCCACGTCTCTTATATCTCCTGCATTGGCAGGTGGGTTCCTTATGGCTCCCTGGTAAGTCCCCATTTATTCTATACTCTAGCTAAACTTAAGGTATACATTTTAATCTTAAATGTATCCTTGTTTACTTGTCTTTTATTACAAAACTATTTTAATGATTCTATATCAAACAATGATACAATAAAACAAAAAATATTAAAATTTTTGAAGAAATATTTGTGGCAAGAGTGCATTTCAGCCTCTCTTGAGATATGTGGCTAATTACCTACTATTAATTTAAAAGCAAATGTGATTTTAAAATTGAGAATGAGTATCTAGATTTTTGTCAATATTGAAATGAGAACTTTGTAAGGTCCTTAGGAGGAGTTTTATGCACCTGTCATGGAGAAGTCATGTTTAGTACTCATTAAATGTGTTTTACTTTTTTATAGTTCTTCAGAAAGCATAAGTTTTGTCTATTTTTTTCTCTTTCAGAAACCTCAAGATCACCTTGAGAATGATTGCTCCATTTGAACCATTTGAGAAAGAGCAGCAGAGCAATTTTCCCAAGGACTAAACAGTTTCAAATGGGCTGAGATACCGATTCCAGACAGCCAAATGACCATTAAAACAGAGACGAGCGGTTGTGGAATATGAAACTAATTTGAGGAATGTGTATTTTGACATTTTTTATTATACAAGAGTCATATACTCTCTAACATTTTCTTCTTGATACCTGGAAAAGTTATTTTTGCCATAGAAACCAAAGGACAGTTAAAGAGGGAATCTCATTTATATAGATTTTCAAATGACTAAGATAAAACCAGGAATACCAAAATGGTTTAGGTGGAGGAAATGATAGATGCAAGAAACCACTTAGCATTCGATCCTGGCCTCTCTGATCCTCTCAGAGACATCAGGAGGTGACACAAAACCAAATAACACCCAAAGCAGGAAAGAATTAGAAAATGTTTACAAGCTACACTGCAACTAAAATCAAGTTGAAATCCTTATCTTAAATAAAGGATATTGCTTAGCTATATAAATTTTGTCACAACAGTTAGGCTGGTTATAGTTCCTGAGTATAACTCACAGAAAAAAAGTGATACACCTGTTTCCAAAATTTACAAAATTAAATATTTAATTTAATTTGATATAGCACTCTGAGAAGAGACTATATAATTTTCACTCTATAACAGATATTCTATTTCAAGAAGAATTTAAATCATGTACTTTAATTTTGTTCTATCATTGATCAAACCCTTATCAGAAAATGGGGATCTCATGAAGTCTTTTTACAAGCCAATGTTAAACATATTGTAAATTCAATCTGCCAAATATCAGCAATTTTTTGTCTGTCCTTACACTCCAACAGCATTATAGCTCAAAACAAAAGTAGAGAGCAAAACATACAAATCAAGTAAGATATTCCTGCTCTTGAGTTTTTATTAGTTACTTGATTAGATATTCCATTTTAGTGAAATAGTTGCTATATTGAGCAATTATAATATAGCCTATATATTTTATATAATTATAGCCTATATACTCTATACCTAGATGAGAAAATTCATTTGTAAGGTAAGCTTTGTGATATAAAATGAGCATTGATCTCAATTATTGGCACCTTCCTCCTTTAAAAATTAAAATTAAATTGTAATTAATTGTGTCTACAAAATTCTTGCCAATTATAATATTGTCAGTATATACTTTCAAGAATGTCACCTTATTATTTTTTTTGGTTATCATTTGCAAAGCCTGTAATGCCTTTGCTTAGAGGTTATGCAAATTTTGTTAGATGTAAACCATCTCATTTCTGATTTCAGGAAGTCAACATAACCCATCTGCTGCTTTCACTTCCCAGCTGTATGCAGCAATGCCAAATTGTTCTAAGTTGAGCTTTATACTGTCTTTGTAGGCTATCTTTTACCCACTGTGCTTACATTTTCCTTGTGTAATTTCACCATAGACACAGGTGNCTGATTTCAGGAAGTCAACATAACCCATCTGCTGCTTTCACTTCCCAGCTGTATGCAGCAATGCCAAATTGTTCTAAGTTGAGCTTTATACTGTCTTTGTAGGCTGTCTTTTACCCACTGTGCTTACATTTTCCTTGTGTAATTTCACCATAGACACAGGTGCAGATGGTATGTAAGAAGTGCAATGCTTATGGGAACATGTAATGTTAGGCTTGCAAGGCTTTTGACAGAACTTTGAGTTATAGTCCTAAGGAGTGAATTAATTTGGTTTAAGGATGGGCACTAATGCATGAAAATGGATACAGCCATCAAAGTAATTCATAATTTTACATCCAATCTCTATACCTATGTTCACGTCAAAAAGTCATTTACTTACATTGTTTCATTTTCAGCATTTCCAAATAAAGGTATTGTAACTTTTCACTAATTCCTCAAGGATATTGCTTTAAAACAAAGTAGACAGACAGATGCTAGATAAATGGACAGAAAGATAGATACGGTATTTGTATATTGAGCTGCATTTGCAGTGAGTTATAGAATTAAAAAGTAGTTTTCTGTATAAAATCTAGACTACTAAATAGGTTTCCATTTAGTTAGTGACATTTAAAATAAGAATTGAGCAGTCAGCTAAGTTGTTATCAACAAGACCATTATAATATTCTCTGATTCCTCAAAAATGATCAAAAATCAAAATATGCTGCAAGTTTATAACCTCATAATTATCACTGAAAAGCTGCCTAGCCACCATCATTCTGCTGATCTGACACTCTATATAAATGTCACTAAAATTGCTTTGGTCACTAAAGTACAATTTATACACGTTAGCGGTTTTGACTGTACATGATATTCAGGACAGCCAGTTTGATACTCATTCTTCTTTTCATGTTAAAATATTTTGTCATCTTTCTCTCTAAGAAAAGCAATATTAGGAAGACTAGACAATATTAATTTAATACTTTAGTAGGGGTGTAGGAATTGGTAATCATTCAAATTTTGAATTCTTGTCCATTTTAATATAGTTAACTATAGTGACTCTTGATAATCAAAAATGTGGAATAAATATACCTCAAATATTTTCTATGAATTACCTACATTTAATTATTATTGAAACTACACAATTTATACATTTGTGATAAAGAAATAATAGTGAAATAGAGAAATAGTGATTGAATATTGCACAAAATGAAGAAAGTGTTCTATTACAAGTGTGAATATATTTCAATGGTCTGATTGAACTTTTGGACTTGTGTTGAAAAGACACTTTTGACAAAGTTGTAGCTTTTAATCCTGGGTTGACATGATATGCTCATCATAGTGTAATGTCAGGAAAGGTGCCTCATATCTGCACCTTGGTGCTTCAAGAAGAAGAAAAAGAAAGCAAAACAAACAATGGCAACAAAAAGCACACGTTTATAGACATGTCAAANTGTAGCTTTTAATCCTGGGTTGACATGATATGCTCATCATAGTGTAATGTCAGGAAAGGTGCCTCATATCTGCACCTTGGTGCTTCAAGAAGAAGAAAAAGAAAGCAAAACAAACAATGGCAACAAAAAGCACACGTTTATAGACATGTCAAATATTTATTAGAATTTTGACTTGCTTGTCACTTTGCAACAATTTTTCAAAAGACCTAGATATGCATTTATTTATTTATTTATTTATTATTATTTTTTTTTCATGATGTTGGATTCTGTTGTCTGGGTACCACCAGAAAAAAAGCTGGGGCGGTAAGGAAGAAATACACCCTTTTCCTTTTTCTCTTGTCAGTCACATCAAAGATTCTATTTTTGCTCCCCCTTTTGCTTTCTTTTTTATTTTCTTCAGATTTTATTTTCTTTTATTTTTTTACTTTACAATATTGTATTGGTTTTGCCACACATCAGCATGAATCTGCCATGGGTGTATACATGTTCCCAATCCTTAACCCCCCTTCCCACCTCCTTCCCCATACCATCTCTCTGGGTCATCCCAGATATGCATTTAAAATAAATATTAATGACTCTTCCATGGTGATCTGGTGGTTAAGATTCTGAGTTTACAATGCAGGGGATGTGAGTTAAGCCCCTGGTCAGGGAGCTAAGATCCCACATGCTTCATGGCTTGTGCAAAAAATAAATAAATAAAATAAATTTAAAAATTAGTATGATTATGTTTAAGTTAATGTCCTGGCTATTGTAAATAGTACTGCAATGAACTTTGGGGTGTATGTACCTCTGAATTATGGTTTTCTCTGGATATGTGCCTGGAGTTGGATTGCTAAATCATATGTTAGCTATATTTATTTTTCTAAGGAACCTCTGTACTTAGAAAGTGGCCGTGCCAATTTACATTATCACCAGTGGTACAAAGGGTTCCCTTTTCTCCACATCCTCTCCAGAATTTAACCTTCACAGATTGTTTAATGATGGATATTCTGAGTGGTGGGAACTGATACCTCACTGTAGTATTGATTTATATTTCTCTAATAGTTAATGATCAGAAAGAGAGTTACAGATGTAGAAAACAAACATGGTTATTAAGGGGTAAGGAAATTTTTTTTCAGTCAGACTCTGAAAAACCATGGATTTCAGCAAGACAGGCACTTCTGTCTTTCACTGTCTCCAAGAGTTTGCTCAGATTCACATCCAGTGAGTCACTGATGTTATCTAAAAATCTCATCCTCTATTGTCCCCTTCTACTTTTGCCTTCAGTCTCTCCCAGCATCAGTATCTTTTTCAATGAGTCAGCTCTTCACATTAAGAGGTCAAAGTGCTGGAGCTCCAGCTTCAGCATCAGTCCTTCCAATTAATATTCAGGGTTGATTTCCTTTAGGATTGACTAGTTTGACCTCCCTGTAGCTCAAGGAATTCTCAAGAGTCCACTCCAGCACCACAGTTTGAAGCCATCTGTTCTTCAGTACTCAGCATTATTTATGATCCAACTCTCACATACATATATGACTACTGAAAAAAGTAATAGTTTTGACTATATGGACCATTTTCAGAAAAGTGATGTCTCTGCTTTTTCATATGCTGTTTAGGTTGTCATGACTTTCCTTCCAAGAGTCAAGTAGCTATTAATTTCTTTGCTGCAGACATTGTCCACAGTGAGTTAAGAGCCCAAGGGGGGAAAATAATCTGTCACTATTTCCATTTTTTCTTCTCATTCTATTTGCCATGAAGAGATGGGACCAGATGCCATAGTCTTCATTTTTTGAATTCTGAGTTTTAAACCATCTTTTTCATTCTCTTCTTTCACCCTTATCAAGTGGCTTTGTACTTCCCCTTCGCTTTCTGCCATTAGAGTAGCATCATTTGCATATCTCAGGTTGTTGATATTTTTCCTGGCAATGTTGATTCCAGCTTGCGATTTATCCAGCTCAATATTTCCCTTTAGGTACACTGCATGTAAGTTAAATAAGCATATTGATGGTATACAGCCTTGCTGTCTTCACTCCTTTACCAATTTTAAACCAGTCCATTACTGATGCTTTCCATTGTTTCCTCATCTATTTGCCATGAAGTGATGAGAAATGCTGGGCTGGAAGAAGCACAAGCTGGAATCAAGACTGCTGGGGGGAATATCAATAATCTCAGATATGCAGACGACACCACCCTTATGGAAGAAAGTGAAGAGGAACTAAAAAGCCTCTTGATGAAAGTGAAAGTGGAGAGTGAAAAAGTTGGCATAAAGCTCAACATTCAGAAAATGATAATCATGGCATCTGGTCCCATCACTTCATGGGAAATAGATGGGGAAACAGTGGAAACAGTGTCAGATTTGATATTTTTGGAGGTCCAAAATTACTGCAGATGGTGACTGAAGCCATGAAGTTAAAAGATGCTTACTCCTTGGAAGATAGGTTGTGACCAACCTAGATAGCATGTTGAAAAGTAGAGACATTACTTTGTCAACAAATGTCCATCTAGTTAAAGCTNATGGACAGGGAGGCCTGGCGTGCTGCAATTCATGGGGTCACAAAGAGTCAGACACGACTGAGTGACTGAACTGAGCTGATGGGACTGGATGCCATGATCATTTTTTTTGAATGTTGAGTTTTAAACTAGCTTTTTCCATTCTCTTCTTTCACCTTCTGCTTCTTGACTGTGTGGATCCCAACAAACCATGGAAAATTCTTAAAGAGATGGAAATACCAGACCACCTTACCTGTCTCCTAAGAAACAGCATGCAGGTCAAGAAGCAACAGTTAGTACCGGGTATGGAGTAATCAGTTCAGTTACTCAGTCGTGTCCTACTCTGGTAAGAGGACGATGTGGTTGGATTACACCACCAACTCAATGGACATGAGTTTTAGCAAGTTTCAGGAGATGCTGAAGGGTGGGATAGCCTGGTGTGCTGCAGTCCAATGGGTTGAAAAGAATCAGACAAAACTGAACAACTACAGAGTCAAAGGCTCTGTACAGTCATAGTTAATGTAGCAGAAAATGAAGTCTCTCAGTCTTGTCTGACTCTTTGCGACCCCATGGACTATAGCCAATAAGGCTTCTTGGTCCATGGGATTTTCCAGGCAAGAGTACTGGAGTGGATTGCCATTTTCTTCTCCAGAGGATCTTCCCAACCCAGGGATCAAAACTGAGTATCCTGCATTATAGGCAGACACTTTACCATCTGAGCCATGTTGGCTCAGACCAGTGAATCAGAAGCATTTGCTTTTCTGGAATCCCCTTGCTTTCTCCATGATCCCACAAGTGTTGGCAATTTGATTTCTGGTTCCTCTGCCTTTTCTAAACCCAGCTTGTACACTGGAAGTTCTCAGATAATTCATTGCTAAAGCCTAGCTAGAAAGATTTTGAACAAACCTTGCTAGCATATAAAATGAGCACAATTGTACAGTAGTTTGAATATTTGAACATACTTTTCCACAGTGTTTCTTAGAGATACTGCATAAGGAAATGGAGAGGAAATTGGAAGTTTGACATATACACATTAGTTATATAAATGATAAATAAGAATATAATATATATAACAGGGAACTCTACTTAATACTCTGTGACCTATATTGGAAAACAATCTAAAAAAGATTNCACTGGAAGTTCTCAGATAATTCATTGCTAAAGCCTAGCTAGAAAGATTTTGAACAAACCTTGCTAGCATGTAAAATGAGCACAATTGTACAGTAGTTTGAATATTTGAACATACTTTTCCACTGTGTTTCTTAGAGATACTGCATAAGGAAATGGAGGGGAAATTGGAAGTTTGACATATACACATTAGTTATATAAATGATAAATAAGAATCATTATATATATTGTCCCTTGAGATGAATTATGAGACACTGGATATAACCTTTTGTTAGATTTTTTCTAAAGAGATATGTATATTGATACACTTTGCAGTACACCTGAAACTAACACAACATTGTAAATCAACACTCCCATAAAAATTTAAAAATATGTTAGGGGAAAAGGATAGCTCATAGGTTGTAAGAGTTCAACAGTGATGACAAACTGCCCCCTCCTTTATAATCTTCCACCAGTCAAATCAAGACACAATGGAGTCATCAAAGTTATTGATTCAATTTTCTGCTATTATAAAATTATTCCAAAGAGGCTCATAAGTCTATAAATAAACTTTAGAGCCAATGGATACAAACTGACATATGATAATGAAAACATGATATTCAAAACTGATTATTCTACTTTGCAAAATGTCACATTTTTACAGACTCATTTTCTTTCAAAGAATCAGGAATTAATGTAATTTCAACCAATTGAAAACTATTGTTTTATACCTGGATGATACTGTGTTTTTCAATTCTGACATTAACTTAATTAAAGATATATAAATACATATACATAAAAAAATCAAATGATCACTCAAAGAAGTCAAAACAATTTCTGACCATCAAACATAGATAACCTTTCTTTAATGCTCTTATATAAACAATGAAATACTCATACTGGATTTATAGTTAAAAACATACTTTGAACCTGAAACTATAATCATAAAATAGGGCTAAAATTATCTGAGAGGAATGCAAGATTTTTTGAACCTATGAGTCTTTTTGCATTATCATGGAAAAACATAAGGGTATATTTCATACCTTTACTAGATAAGTCATTATTTACATTATCACTTATTGAGAGTCTATTAAGAAGGTGATGCTTGCCTTCAAAGTGGCTCTCGATTTACTGACACATAATCCCTAATTTGTGTTTTTCTGTAGTACATAGTTAGTCTATGTAAGTTTTGTTGTTTCAGTTGACACATTCAATTGCTTAGAGAAGATTTTGAAATGCAATGATCTGCTGCATATTGGACCAACACCAGCATTCCATATGTTTGTATAGGGAGTAATTATGTCTTCATTTTCCTTAAATTATTTTCCATTTTTCATTTTAGATTTGTTAGACATCGATTGCCTTAAATAAAAATTCATCTTTTTCATTTTGTAAATCTAAAAAATGACATAATATTGTCTAGTGTGCTTTAGTGTTAAAGAGAAGTATCACTACTAGTTGATATTTTCAGTATAATTTTGAAATTATGGGATTACATTCATATTATTTCTAGCTTTCTGCTTTCATCTAGTTATCATAACATCTTCCAAGGTATAGATATTCATTTATGACCTTTCCTGATCAAATTTGCTTTCCCTTACCTCCATTTTCTATATCTTTCAGTTGTATTAGTATTTTGAGATAAAATTGTTCCATGGTAACCACTTTATTATGAAACTTCAAGGAGAGAAAAATGTAAATTTTGCCTTTATAAGTCAAGAAACACCTGGAATAACAAGCAAATTTGGCCTTGGAGTACAGAAAGAAGCAGGGCAAAGGCTAACAGAGTTCTACCAAGAGAATGCACTGGTCATAGCAAGCATCCTTTTCTAATACCACAAGAGAGGCTCTACACAAGGACATCACGAGATGGTTGACACCAAAATCAGATTGATTATATTATTTGAAGCCAAAGATGGAGAAGCTCTATACAGTCAGCAAAAACAAGACCATGAGCTGATTGTGGCTCAGGTAATGAACTCCTTACTGCCAAATTCACACGGAAATTGAAGAAAGTGGAGAAAACCACTAGACCATTAAGGTATGACCTAAATCAAATCCCTTATGACTACACATTGGAAGTGAGAAATAGATTTAAGGGACTAGATATGATAGACAGAATGCCTGCTGAACTATGGATGGAGGTTCGTGACACTTTACAGGAGATATGAATCAAGGTAATCCCCAAGAAAAA
>SJYV01040996.1:264842-282072 GCA_006410875.1 Neotragus pygmaeus | reverse complement strand
TTGATGAAAGTGAAAGAGGAGAGTGAAAATGTTGGCTTAAAGGTCAACATTCAGAAAACAAAGATCATGTCACTTCATGGGAAATAGATGAGGAAACAGTGGAAACAGTGTCAGATTTTATTTTTTTGAGCTCCAAAAACACTGCTGATGGTGATTGCAGCCATGAAATTAAAAGACACTTACTCCTTGGAAGGAAAGTTTAGACCAAACTGGAAATCAGAGAAATTACTTTGCCAACAAAGGTCCATCTAGTCAAGCTGTGATTTTTCTAGTTGTCTTGTATGGATTTGAAAGTTGGATTATAAAGAAAGCTGAGTGCCAAAGAATTGATGCTTTTGAACTGTGATGTTGGAGAAGACTCTTGAGACTCCCTTGGATGCAAGGAAATCCAGTCAGTCCATTCTCAAGAGATCAGTCCTGGGTGTTCTTTGGAAGGACTGATGCTAAAGTTGAAACTCCAGTAGTCTGGCCACCTGATGAGAAGGGCTGACTCATTTGAAAAGACCCTGATCCTGGGAAAGATTGAAGGCAGGAAGAGAAGGGGACAACAGAGGATGAGATGGTTTGATGGCATTACCGACTTGATGGACATGGGTTTGGGTGAACTCCAGGAGTTGGTGATGAACAGGGAGCCTTGGAGTGGTGCAGTTCATGTGGTCCCAAAGTGTTGGGCACGACTGAGTGACTGAACTGAACTGATCATTTGTGCAAATGTCTAGAAGAGATCTCATGGCATAATTTGGTTAAATCTTTAGGAAACTGAAATATGAGATAATAGATGAATTACCTTAAATAATGTAGAATGAGTCTTATTTTTTGGAACAATAATTTTTATTATGCTTATATTATTTGCTTCTAGTTCTGTCCCCAAAACGTAAAGGGAAGACTTATATAGAAATGTTCAGATAATTAAATTCCTAATCTTATATGGAGTGCTACACAAAAGTCATATGGTTAGAAATTTGTCAGTTATGCTATGAGAACTTCCATTTAAGAAACTGTGATTATCAAAATGTTAATTTTTTCCATTGATAAATATAAAAAAAGAACAAAAATCACAGAAAGCTACTTGAGGAAATAAATGGGATAAGATAACAGACAATTTGTATCAGCAATTTTAATTTGCAGAAAATGTGTAGAAACTGGAGTACTTATGTTTATGGCAATTTGGCAATCTGAGCAATGAGAATAAACATCACAGTATGGTGGTTTAGTCGCTAAGTCATGTGCAACTCCTGTGATCCCAAGGGACTCTAGCCTTCCAGACTTCTCTGATCATGGGATTCTCCAGGCAAGAATACAGGAACGGGTTGCCATTTTCTTCTCTAGGGAATCTTCCCAAACCAGGAATTGAACCCAGGTCTCCTGCATTGCAGGCAGATTCTTTACCAGCTGAGGTACAAAACTATAAATGCTGGAAAAATATATAAATGTTTTCCAACACATTTTATAGTATGAAAAGAAGTGAGGGAAATGGATGTGCATGATAAAGCTTGAATTTAAAAAAGAAAGTAAACACTGAAGTTAATATCTGCCTTAGGACATTTGATAATTATCAGAAATTATATCTTGGATTTTAGTTTATCTGTATATATAAGGCATACCAAACAGATCTGAGAGTTTACACATGGTAAAATATCAAATTACAGACTCTTCAGGAAAAGTTGAATTCTTGAAAGATTCCATATATAAAAACTGGGCAATCTCTACTACACAGAGTCAGTCTCTCATTTCAGTTGCTCAATAGTGTCCAACTTTGTGCGACCCTATGAATCGCAGCACGCCAGGCCTCCCTGTCCATCACCAACTATCACAGTTCACTCAAATTCATGGCCATTGAATCTGTGATGCCATCCAACCATCTCATCTTCTGTCATCCCCTTCTCCTTCTGCCTTCAATATTTCACAGTATCAGGGTCTTTTCAAATGAGATAGCTCTTCACATCAGGTGGCCAAAATATTGGAGTTTTGGCTCCAACATCAGTCCTTCCAATGAACACTCAGGACTGATCTCCTTTAGGATGGACTGGGTGGATCTCCTTGCAGTCCAAGGGACTCTCAAGAGTCTTCTCCAACACCATAGTTCAAAAGCATCGAATCTTCAATGCTCAGTTTCTTTATAGTCCAACTCTCACATTCACACATGACTACTGGAAAAACCATATCCTTGACTAGATAGACTTTTGTTGACAAAGTAATGTCTCTTTTATTTATTTATTTATTTATTTATTTATTTTTAAAATATTACTTTTTTTTGTTTGTTTGTTTCTGCTTTTTAATATGCTGTCTAGGTTAATCAAAACTTTCCTTCCAAGGAGTAAACATCTTGTAATTTCATGGCTGCAATCACCATCTGCAATGATTTTGGATCCCCAAAAATAAAGACTGACACTGTTTCAGGTTTCCCCATCTGTTTGCCATGAAATGATGGGACCGGATGACATGATCTTAGTTTTCTGAATGTTGAAGTTTAACCCAACATTTTCACTCTCCTTTTTCACTTTCATCAAGAGGCTTTTTAGTTCCTCTTCACTTTCTGCCATCAGGGTGTTGTCATCTGCATATCTGAGGTTATTGATATTTCTCCCAGTAATCTTGATTCCAGCTTGTGCTTCTTCCAGCCCAGAATTTCTCATGAGGTACTCTGGATATGAACTAAATACACAGGGTGACAATATACAGCCTTGATATACTCCTTTTTCCTACTTGGAACCATTCTGTTGCTCCATGTCCAGTTCTAACTGTTGTTTCCTGCCCTCCATATAGGTTTCTTAAGAGGCAGGTCAGGTGGTCTGGTATTCCCATCTCTTTCAGAATTTTCCACAGGATTTTGTGATCCACACAGTCAAAGGCTTTGGTATAGTCAATAAAGCAGAAATAGATGTTTTTCTGGAACTCTCTTGCTTTTTTGATGACCCAGCGGATGTTGGCAATTTGATCTCTGGTTCCTCTGCTTTTTCTAAAACCAGCTTGAATATCTAGAAGTTCAAGGTTCACATACTGTTGAAGCCTGGCTTGGAGAATTTTGAGCATTACTTTGCTAGCATGTGAGGTGAGTGCAATTGTGAGGTAGTCTGTATTAGTCCCTAAAACCATAATCCAATCAGATGACTTAAAGTGTTCCTGAGATAATAATGATACAAAGAAGGTTCTAGAATGACACTACTAAAGAAAAATATTTTGAGTTGAGTCTTCAAAAATTAGCACAGATAAAGGAACATTGAATCACAATTAAACAACCAATAACCACATAAAGAAACAAACCACTGTGGACAGGAATCAGATGAAATAATAGAAACACAAATATATCTTATTTGTTTAAAAATGAATTTGAAATTATAGGAGATGAACTTGAATGATCTGATATGTTAAAATGGAAAAAATTTCCAAGAAGTGACTGGAAACAGAAAGCTAAATTATGTTACAATATTTATATATCATTTGGAAAAACTATCATCAGAATTAGATATTTCTTTGAAGTTGTATCTTTTTTAAATATTTAAAATTATTATTTATATTATATTTTATAAAATTAACATATCTATGGAAATTACAAAGAAAGTTTGAAAGAATATATAATAACTACTGAAGAAAAATTAATCAGACTTAGAAAACAAAATAAATGAAAATTGAAGAATAAGGAGACAGACACACACACATTTAGGCACATCTAATGGACTGTGAAAGTTGCTCAGTTCTGTCCAACTCTTAGCCACCCCATGGTCTGTACAGTCCATGAAATTCTCCAGGCCAGAATACTGGAGTGTGTAGCCTTTCTCTTCTCCAGAGTATCTTCACAACCCAGAGATTGAACCCAGGTCTCCCACATTGCAAGTGGATTCTCTACCAGCTGAGCCACAAGGGAAGCCCCCCCCTTTTTTTTTTTAATCTTTTGGCAGCATTGCACAACATGAGAGTCTTAATTCCCTGATCAGGGATTGAACCCATGCTACCTGCATTGCCAGTGTGGAGTCTCAACCACTGGACCACAAAGGAAATCCTCTAATGAAGTAGAGAGAATAAAATAAGTAGTTTAAATTTAGATATAAATACATCAGTAACCAAATTAAATACAAATTAAATAAATTCTTCATTTAAAAGGTATTTTTTTCCAGATTTGTTTTAACACAATTGCAGCTATACCCTGTTTATATAAATAGCAGCTAAAGTATATCTTATTTATAAAGAAATACAAATATATAGTGATTATATATACATATATATGATGAAATTTGGCAATAAAGACAAAGAAGATGTTGTAGCTCTACTGAAATTAAAAAGGAATAATTTTAAGGCAGTGTTGAAAGTGTGACAGAAATTTTAATTTTCAACTCTCACACTTCTAAGTGATATCTCAAAAGTATAATTAAAATAATTGAGATAAAGAGGTTCGCATCTATCATAAATGTGTGGTTTTATGTAATTCACAGTAAAACTGAGAACATACACAATCAGTAAATATACATGACAATATATAACAGTTGTAACATACTCATTTTCAAGCATACATGGAGACATAAATAGCATTCTAGTACTTTCACAGTACGTGGTGCCATTTATGATACAAGTATTTCTGCAGCATTTTTACCACCTGACTAACTGGTCATAAGGCAGTTTTGTCATAAATGATAAAATTACAAAAAATATAAAAGATAATTAAAATATTATAATGAAACATGATAAATGAATAGCAAAGCTAAAAAAAATTCCTTCAAAATACAAAATAATTGAATACATTTGAAATGTGTATGGCCAGTAGAGTATTGTAAAGTAAAATAAAGTAAAAAAAAGAGAATGGCGTTGAAGAATATATACTATTATGTAAGAAACGAATCACCAGTCTATGTTTGATGCAGAATGCAGGACGCTTGGGGCTGGTGTACGGGGATGATCTAGAGAGACGTTGTGGGGTGGGAGGTGGGAGGGGGACTCGGGATTGGGAGCTTGTGTGCACCTGTGGTGGATTCGTGTCGATGTATGGCAAACCCAATAGAGTATTGTAAAGTTAAATTTAAAAATNCTAATGAAGTAGAGAGAATAAAATAAGTAGTTTAAATTTAGATATAAATACATCAGTAACCAAATTAAATACAAATTAAATAAATTCTTCATTTAAAAGGTATTTTTTTCCAGATTTGTTTTAACACAATTGCAGCTATACCCTGTTTATATAAATAGCAGCTAAAGTATATCTTATTTATAAAGAAATACAAATATATAGTGATTATATATACATATATATGATGAAATTTGGCAATAAAGACAAAGAAGATGTTGTAGCTCTACTGAAATTAAAAAGGAATAATTTTAAGGCAGTGTTGAAAGTGTGACAGAAATTTTAATTTTCAACTCTCACACTTCTAAGTGATATCTCAAAAGTATAATTAAAATAATTGAGATAAAGAGGTTCGCATCTATCATAAATGTGTGGTTTTATGTAATTCACAGTAAAACTGAGAACATACACAATCAGTAAATATACATGACAATATATAACAGTTGTAACATACTCATTTTCAAGCATACATGGAGACATAAATAGCATTCTAGTACTTTCACAGTACGTGGTGCCATTTATGATACAAGTATTTCTGCAGCATTTTTACCACCTGACTAACTGGTCATAAGGCAGTTTTGTCATAAATGATAAAATTACAAAAAATATAAAAGATAATTAAAATATTATAATGAAACATGATAAATGAATAGCAAAGCTAAAAAAAATTCCTTCAAAATACAAAATAATTGAATACATTTGAAATGTGTATGGCCAGTAGAGTATTGTAAAGTAAAATAAAGTAAAAAAAAGAAAGAAAGAAAGAAATGTGTATGGATTCATGGATACACAGTACAAAAAACTGATTATTTTTTGTGTATTAAACCTGAACACTTGCCTTCCAAAATTTTCATTCATAATATTTTGTATATTTGGGGTTTTGGTAGTTATTCTGTTTGGTTTTGGTTTGTCTTGTTCTTTTACTCGTTGATTCATCTCTTTGTTCAGCATCACCCTTTTTCTTTCTTGCTAAACTTTCTTCCTTCATTAAGAGAAATATCAGTTTCCACATACTCAAATTCATATTTGTAACTAAGCCTTGTGTTGCATTGTAAAAACCTCTATGTTCTTGTTTATTTCTTCTCATATTTTCATGCCTCCACTGACAGACATTTCAAAGTTCACTGGGAGATGTCAGTTCACCTATGCTCCTTGGTCTCTTTTCTTCTAATGTAGTATGTTCAAAATAAGAAAGCAACTCTTGGGGTAAATCATCCTTACCTGTCAACTTGATAAAGTTATCAATAATGCCAGTAACTGGAAGATATGCTAATGCATTTTAATCAGTTGAAAGCAAACTGTCAAACCAAAAATGATCAACCAGTTGTTTTATCTTTCAGTGGCAAAATTTTTGTAGTGGAAATGCTGCAGCAAAAATGTTTACAGTAAAAAAATAGAAAGATAGAAAGAAAGAAAAACCTTACAGCAAAAGTACCGGACAGGTAGATACAACTACATATTCTATATATTATTCCATTAAGCAAGTCTTATCATGTTTCAAAACAATATTTAACAAAAGTCAGGAATTTCCCTTTTGTAAAATTCCAGAGAGTAGTTTCTTCTTTGCCTGACATGTGGTCTCAATTAAAACAACTCAGCTCTACTATTTCAGTGAACAAGCAACCATAGAAAACAAGAATATCAATAGATTATGACTGGGTTCTAATAAAACCTTTTTATCAATCAGGGCTGGGTTTGGACTCTGTCTGTGGAGTACTGTTAGACAGTCTGTTATAAAGCACACATTGTGTGTGCATGCTAAGTCACTTCAGTCATGTCCAAAGCTTTGAGACTCTAGGAACTGTAGCGTACCAAGCTCCTCTGTCTATGGAATTTTCCAGGCAAGAATACTGAAGTGGCTTGTGATGTCCTCTTCCAGGGCATCTTCCAGACTTAGAAATCAGACCCACATCTCTTAAGTCTCCTCCATTTGCAAGTGGGTTCTTTACCACTATTGCCACCTGGGAAGCCCCAAAGCAAACATTACCACATAACACTGGTAATGTGTGCCAATACAATTAAGTTAAAAAACAACATGACACTTAGTGAAAAATAGTTTAAAACTGCAACGGTTTTAATGGACATTTTTAAATAAATCAAAGAAGAGATCAAGTCAGGATTGGAATACATTTAGATGTAAATAAAAATGAAAATAGTAGGTTTTTTTTTTGTGTGTGTGTGATTGAGTTTATTGGATGATTTACCATTTTTCCCCCCAAACACAAAGTCCAGTGACCATTGCACCTTTGATAAACAGATTTTCATTCCTAAATTTGGGAGGCAATAAATCTGCCACCCAGATTACTGGGTTNTTTTTTGTGTGTGTGTGTGTGATTGAGTTTATTGGATGATTTACCATTTTTCCCCCCAAACACAAAGTCCAGTGACCATTGCACCTTTGATAAACAGATTTTCATTCCTAAATTTGGGAGGCAATAAATCTGCCACCCAGATTACTGGGTTAAAAGGGCTTCTTTCAGACATTTAAGTTAAAATGGTATTGTCCCTACAATAGAACATATGAGAAAAACTTTGTGAACTTAACAAATGTAACAAATGCTGTTGCAAGAACCATTTATGAATTAAATTAAAATGTTCTGATAAAGGCTGGAATTCAAAGACATAAATAAGGGTGCTGGGAAAAGATTAAAACTAACGGATAATACAAACAAGAAAGAAAGTAAATAGTTGAAACCAGAGGAGAAATTTAAAAGAATACAAAATTAAATGAAGCAGCCCATAAAAGTATTTATTTTAGTGAAATGTTTAGAGACAAAAGGAAAAGAACTAAAGTATTTTTGCAACAAGAAGCAATAGTTAGAACTGGACATGGAACAACAGACTAGTTCCAAATTGGGAAAGGAGGATGTCGAGACTGCATATTGTCACCCTGTATATTTAACTTATATACAGAATGCATTATGTTAAATACTAGGGTGGATGAAGCACAAGCTGGAATCAAGATTTCTTGGAGAAATATCAATAACCTCAGATATGCAGATGACACCACCCTCATGGCAGAAAGTGAAGAACTAAGAGCTTCTTGATGAAAGTGAAAACAGAGAGTGAAAAGTTGGCTTGAAATTCAACATTCAAAAAACTAAGATCATGGCATCCTGTACCATCACTTCATGGCAAATAGATGGGAAAACAATATAAACAGTGACAGACTTTATTATCTTAGGCTCTAAAATCACTGCAGATGGTGGCTGCAGCCATGAAATTAAAAGACGCTTACTCCTTGCAAGAAAAGTTATGACCAACCTATGACCAAACTATTAAAAAACAGAGACATTACTTTGTCAACAAAGGTCCATGTAGTCAAAGCAATGATTTTTCCAGTAGTCTTGTATTGTTATGAGAGTTGGACTATAAAGAAAACTGAGTGCCAAAGAACTGATGCTTTTAAACTGTGATATTGGAGAAGACTCTTGTGTTCCTTGGATTATAAGGAGATCAAACCAGTCAATCCTAAAGTAAATCAGTCCTGAATATTCATTGGAAGGACTGATACTGAAGCTGAAACTCCAATATTTTGGCCACCTAATGAGAAGAACTGACTCATTGGAAAGACTCTGATGATGGCAAAGGTTGCAGGAGAAGAAGGGGACAACCGAGGATGAGATGGTTGGATGGCATGATCTACTCAATGGACATGAGTTTGAGCAAGCTCCGAGAGCTGGTAATGAACTGAGAAGCCTGGCATGCTGCAGTCCATGGCATTGCGAAGAGTCAGACTTGGTTGAGTGACTGAACAACAACATCTCATCTCTAAGGAAAAAAAAATGCACGTGTAACAATATCAGTGTAAAATTATGAAAAAAGCTAGCAGAGGTGATGAAATTCTAGCTGAGCTATGTCAAGTTGTAGAAGATGATGCCAGCAAATTTGGAAAACTCAGCAGTGGTCAAAGTACTAGAAAATGTCAGTTTTCATTTGAATCCCAAAGAAAGGCACTTGCAATGCATGTTCAAATGATTACACAATTGCACTCATTTCACATGCTAGCAAAATAATACTCAAAATTCTTCAAGCGAGGCTTCAGCAGTATGTGAACTGAAAACTTCCAGATGTTCAAGTTGTATACAGAAAATCACAGAAACCGGAGATCAAATTGTCAACATCTTTTGGATCATAGAAAAACATCTACTTATGCTTCATTGACTTCCTTAAAGCCTTTGACTGTGTGGATCACAACAAACTGGAAAATTCAAGAGATGTGAATACCAGACCACCTTACCTGCCTCCTGAGAAATCTGTATGCAGGTCAAGAAATAACAGTTAGAACTGGACATGGAACAAGGGACTGGTTCCAAATTGGAAAGGAGTATGTCAAGGCTGTATATTATCACCCTGAATTGGGAAAGGAGTACCACATGGCTGTATATTGTCTCCCTGTTATTTCACATATGCAGAGTACATCATGTGAAATGCCAGGCTGGATGAAGCACAAGCTGGAATCAAGATTTCCAGGAGAAATATTAGGAACCTCAGATATGCAGATGACACCACCTTTATGGCAGAAAGTAAAGAGGAACTAAAGAGCCACTTAATGAAGGAGAAAGAGGAGAGTGAAAAAGTTGACTTAAATCTCAACATTCAAAACACTAAGAACATGGTATCTGGCCCCATCTCTTCCTTGCAAATAGATGGGTAAACAGTGGAAACAGTGGCTGACTTTATTTTCTTGGGATCCAAAATCACTACAGATGGTGATTGCAGCCATGAAATTAAAAGACAGTTGCTTCTTGGAAGAAAAGTTATGACAAACCTAAATAACATATTCTAAAGCAGAGATGTTACTTTGCCAACAATGGTCCGTGTAGTAAAGGCTAGGGTTTTTTCTAGTAGTCATGTATGGGTGTTAAGTTGGACCATAAAGAAAGCTGAGCAATGAAGAATTGATGCTTTTGATTTGTGGTGTTGGAGAAGATTCTTGAGAGTCCCTGGGACCACAAGGATATCCAACCAGTCCATCCTAAAGAAAATCAGTCTTGAATATTCATTGGAAGGACTGATGCTGAAGCTGAAACTCCACTTGATGCAAAGAATAGACTCATTGGAAAAGATCCTGATTCAGGCAAAGGCTGAAGGCAGGAGGAAAAGAGGACAACAGAAGATGAGGTGAGATGAGATGGTTTGATAGGATCACCAAAACAGTGGACGTGAGTTTGAGCAAGCACTGGAAGATGGTGAGGGACAGAGAAGCCTGGAATGCTGCAGTCCATGGGGTTGCAAAGAGTAAGACATGACCTAGCAACTGAACAACAACAAAAAGTATCAGGGAAGAAACAGAGCAGATAATTCCGACACATTGGTATATTAAAGGAAAAAAATATAAAAATATATGAAAGAAAGCATTTGATATTGTTCTCTATGAAATAGAATAAAAGCAATCAAAAAAGCAAAATAGAAATAGATCAGCACAAGCCTGATAGTATATGGTGAAGATACAGAAGCATCTCTTAAAAATGGTAAAGATGTCAAGGAGCACTATTCAGTTCATTTCAGTTCAGTCGCTCAGTCCTATCTAACTCTTTGCAACCCCATGGCCTGCAGCATGCCAAGTTTTCTTGTCCATCACCAACTCTTGGAGTTTACTCAAACTCATGTCCATTGAGACTGTGATACCATCCAACCATCTCATCCTCTGTCAGCCCCTTCTCTTCCCACTGTCAATCTTTCCCAGCATCAGGGGCTTTTCCAATGAGTTGATTCTCCACATCAGGTGACCAAAGAATTGGAGTTTCAGATTCATCATCAGTCCTTCCAATGCATATTCAGGACTGATTTCCTTTAGAATTGACTGGTTGTATCTCCTTTAAGAGTCTTCTCCAACACCACAGTTCAAAAGCATCAATTCTTCATTGCTCAGCTTTCTTTATAGTCCAACTCTCACATCCATACATGACTACTGAAAAAACCATAGCTTTGACTAGACAGACTTTTGTTGGCAAAGCACTATTACTAAGTCAACTTATTGAATTAACAACTTTGGCCAGTGGGAGAAAAAAAGAGTGCCAAAGCAGAACTGCCTTTTCTGTTCTTTCCTTCTATATCTTTTCTACCAACAGTCAAGGGGATTCTTTTGTCAATTGTCTCCTGAAACCTACCCAGATTTTTACTGTTTTTTTTTTTTTTTTAATAAGATCCAATTTCTTTACAGTAGTCTCAGAAGCAGTTACAGAATCTGACTATCTTTTCCTTTTTAACAGCCTTACTCTGTTCCCTCTATACTGACAAGTTAAGAGTCTCTCCCACTTTAAGCTATTTACAGATATTTCTTTTGGACTTGGTTCCTCTGGATAGCCACAGCACCCACTTATTCTTCAATGAATTTCAAGCTGCAATAAGATCTTCTCTGACAGCCTTAATAATAGCAACTCCCACTGCACCATCTCCCACACTCCCATACCTTCCACCTCAGTTTACTATTTCTTTTCTAGATCTATTATCATCTAACTTTATACATAAAAGCTTATTGAGCTTTTATGTATTTTGACAAAGTGACTACCTAATGTATTATCTAAGTAGCTAAATGGAATAGAGACAGTTACTATTAACAACATATCATGACAATTGGCACAAATTGAACTTGTCATAAGCAAAAGGGGCATAGGTTATTTACCTTCTGGCTTATAATAATTTTTTCCCCAGTAATATGAGTTCCTTGAAGGCAAACATCTGTCTTTGTATACTGATATGATTCAGGTGGTTAGAATAGTGTCTACCAAAATAAAAATTTGTTCAGTGAAGAAATAGCTTTGAACTTCCTTAGCTACAGAAAATATACCACCCCCCCATGCAAATACTCTGTGTCCTTAAAAGTAATCAAATAATGTTAACTAAGTAGCAAATGGAATTCCTAACCACCCACAGAACATGAACTTTCAGTTTTTTAATAGCTAGGAATCACTTCTTCTGTGTAGACTTAAGTTTAATATGGCTTTTTATACGACTCTCCTGAATGAACAATTTTGGATATTGACACACTACCAGAGGGTTTTTTCCTATGTAATATATTTTCTTCAAATTTTAAAGTTTGCTCTCATTTCATTTAAAAGCAAGGTGGATTTTTGCAAAATGAAATGGAGAAGCAAGTGTCGGCAACTAGAATACACACAGGCTGGCAGATGCAAAACAAATAGACCAACAAAAGCATTTGGAGACTTTACATGTTTGCCAGTCTGATGCCTTAGTGCAATTTGCAAAGTGCTCTGAGGATTGTCCTTATGTTTATTCATTGAATAAGAAATATTTGCAAATTTTTCTTTTCCCCTTGATATAAAATTCTGTGAAATATGATAAAGTAAAGGGAACATTTGAATGACAGAATCAGCATATATATTTCTATTACAGGCAATAGAAATACTTGTGACTTTCCATCATTCAAGTGCTATATGAATATATATTTAAAAATCTACTAGTAGATACCCCTTGACACAACAGCAATCAATAGAAAGCTTTGAGAATTATTTATCTTTAAATATTTTCACTGAAAATGATTGTTTTAACAATTTAAATCTAACTCCAGATGCCTGCTGCTGCTGCTGCTAAGTCGCTTCAGTCATGTCCGATTCTGTGTGACCCCATGGATGGTAGCTCACCAGGCTCCCCTGTTCCTGGGATTCTCCAGACAAGAACACTGGAGTGGGTTGCCATTTCTTTCTCCAATACAAGAAAGTGAAAAATGAAAGTGAAGTCACTCATTCGTGTCCAACTCTTAGCAACCTCATGGACTGCAGCCTACCAGGCTCCTCTGTCCATCGGATTTTCCAGGCAAGATTACTGGAGTGGGTTGTCATTGCCTTCTCCGCAAGATGCCTGCTGGGGGGGAAAAAAAAAAGCAACTAAATATATGTCTGGTAGTGAACCTCCACTAAATACTGAAATTAAAAAAAAATAAAACTATTGGCTTTCTGTGGTCTTTGTCATGAATTTAGCTTTTAAGGGACGGAGTGATATATACAGTATATTTGGCAATGTACTTCGTTACAAGTTGCTTGCCAGTGCAAGCTGTAGAGAAAAGTGAGATCGTCTTAATACATGCAGAGTGTTTATTTTTCTTTTATCTACCAAAAACTTGATTTATTGGCATTGCTTGAAATCCGACAGGCTGTCTAGAGCTACATTCAATCAGGAGCAGGCAATGAAAACACATTATTATAAGTCTTATACATATACACACATATAAATATATATTATATAAACACATGGAGTCAGTGAACTAAAATGGACCCGAATGGGTGAATTTAACTCAGATGACCATTATATCTAGTATTGTGGTCAGGAATCCCTCAGGAGAAATGGAGGGTCATGGTCAACAAAAGAGTCTGAAATGCAGTACTTGGATGCAATCTCAAAAACGACAGAATGATCTCTNATTATTGGCTTCAAAAGATTGCTCTGGATGATATTTTTATTTAGTTGTTACTCAAGATTTTCTCTCACAAGAGACAATATTCAAAATTTCTTGAAACTTCAAAGTAATAAAATCCATGTTTTAATAAGTATCTAAAATAACTCATATTTTTTTACTTTGACTAATACATAAATTGTGGCTATCACATTCTATTCAGAAGCAGGAGCATAGTCTTTCAACTTTTAGTGATTTCTAGTTAGCATGGATTTTTCCTCAGTATTTCATTGATTTTAATATCACACATTGAAAATACTTTAATCACTGATACATCTGAGTTTTTAATGAATATAATTTTGAAGTATTACTTTTTAAGTGTGAATGTATATGAAAATATAAGTGCATTAAAATATATTTGCCTCATATGAAACTCACTCAAAGATATTGAATGTATTTATTTTACTTTTAGTAAGTGTGTGGCACATTAATCAATGACCAGTGATGAAGAGATAAGATTGCAAAGTGACCAACTTATTCTTAAAACCAAATGTGTTGAACTTTGAGAATCCATACAAAATAGAATAAAAAATAGCACACTACTTTTTACTTTCTTTACTTGAGTGAAGAGCACCAGCAGTAGAGACCAATAAACGGATTCTATTCTGTCCTAGTTCCAGTATGATAATATCCTTTTATCTGAGTGATCATCCTTCCAGGTTCAAAGATAAGGCTTTTGGAAAAGAATCATTCACGGGCCACCTAATTATCTTGGCATTCTCAAGAAGGTTACTATTGACTAGCATGGAAACCTTGATTGGCTTGCTTGTCTTTTTATGTGGCAAAATATTTAAGAGAAAGTCAGGAAGATCCTCTGCAGGAGGAAATGGCAACCCACCCAATATTCTTGCCAAGAAAATCCTATGGACTGAAACACCTAGCGGAATACAGTCCATGCGGTCACAGGGTTGGACACCACTGAGAACATAGGTACAGATGATAGTCGAGTTGTTAGTGTACTTTGTTTAAAATTTTAGTTAAGTGAGCAANCTTGCCAAGAAAATCCTATGGACTGAAACACCTAGCGGAATACAGTCCATGCGGTCACAGGGTTGGACACCACTGAGAACATAGGTACAGATGATAGTCGAGTTGTTAGTGTACTTTGTTTAAAATTTTAGTTAAGTGAGCAATTGCATACTTGTGTGATGCAGTATAATCTGATTCTATGCCATAAATTTTGGTTATATTAATAAATCATTTTGACAACACAGTTTGGAAAAAGTGGAGCTCAGAATCATTGAAGTACACTTGTATTCTTTGAAGTCTAATTAGATTAAATATTTTACCTAGAATCTGCAACTTTTCTAAGATATTTAAATGGAATTATTACATTGATGATCACCTATCATCTGTATTTAATTAAAATTGTGAATCAACAATCATAAAGACGCTCTAATATATAAAATCCTCAAATTTGAATTAGTTATATAAACGACACAACTCAAATGTTTCTTCGTTCTATGGAAATTTTATTTTAGGAATGACAACACTATTTTATATTTTAATAATGGATATAACTTCTTTATGACATTCACTTAACAGCAGAAATAGTCTGTGGAGACTCATTCTCTTTTGCTCACATGTCTTAACAGATGTTTTGTGTGGCGTCAAAAGTTAATTTCTCCTATATATACTTGAGAAAGTTGAGAATAGAGAGCAAAGGGGAAATGGAATAAATTTAGCCACTTTATCTTACAGAAACTTACAGTAACATATTCCAGTTAAATAATTAAGGATGTAAAGAATGCTATATCAATTGTAGTCTTTATTACAATATATTTAGAGCACACCTACTGTGTTACTGACTCCTAGGCATATAAGAAAACATAATTGACAAACTTTTTGCTCTAAAAAGCATAGCATATTGATGTTTTAAACTGCAAATGCAAATAACAAACAATTGCTTTTGGAGTCTAGATGCTGAGAGTTTTACAATAATCACTAGACCTATAAACTAAGAATCATCCAATTTACAAGATGGTAGTAATTTTATAGGAAAGTTGAGCTCAAACACCTATCCAATTTGTATGTTACTACTATTATAGGTTTCACTGCAACTCACATGATCTATGTTGTAAAAATTGGGGTTTTGACTCCTTGTGACCTCATGGACTATATACAGTCCATGGAATTCTTCAGGCCAGAATACAGGAGTGGGTAGCCTTTTCCTTTTACAGGCAATTCTTCCCAAACCAGGGATCAAACCCAGGTATCCCATCTTGCAAATGGATTCTTTACCAGCTGAGCCACAAAGGAAGCCCATGTGCATATATGTGATTTAATTAAATTTCTGTTCCAGTATGCAGTATCATATTTTGAGATATGTATTATTCTCCAAACAAACGAACTGAAAATACTACACATCTATGCCTCTGTATCACCCTGACAGAGATGAATCACAATCATTTATTAGCTGGATCAGGGCACTTGATAGTTTACTACTGTTCACTCCTCCCCAATGATTTTTTGACATTCAGTTCCAGTATCAGAAACCTTTAATCACCAAGGCTGCTTTTGTGGTTTTTCCCATGAAAAGAGAGTCTAAAAGGAATACACATTCTGTACCCATGCCTCATTGAAAACCATGCATTGCAAGATCAATCGGCTTCATAATTCTTGAAAATATTGATTTTGCATCTGGCTTGGTTCATTCACTTATACCACCATGATAACATCGGTACACATTTGAGCTTTTGGCCTCTGTTCTGTATCATTTTCAAAGGTGAATATACCAAATTTTATTTCTTTTATTACCTCACGTTGGAAAGTTGCCACAACCAGCAGCTGAGGAACTTAGAAACTGATAGAACTGATGTCATGTCACTGAGGAACTGATGTAGTTTTAAAGCTTCCCCCCTCACTTTTAGCATATTCTCTATTCATTAGGAAGTAGTTTCTATAATGTTCTCACAAATTTACACTTAATAGTAATTTGCCTATGCACCATAAAATTTTGCCTTTCATACTGTTCATGGGGTTCTCAAGGCAAGAATACTGAAGTGGCTTGCCATTCCCTTCTCCAGTAGACCATGTTCTGTCAGCCCTCTCCAACATGACCTGCCTGTCGGGTTGTCCCACAGACATGGCTTGGTTTCACTGAGTTAGACAAGGCTGTGGTCCTAGTCTAATTAGATTGACTAGTTTTCTGTGAGAATGGTTTCAGTGTGTCTGCCCTCTGATGCCCTCTTGCAACACCTACCATCTTAATTGGGTTTCTCTTACCTTGGGTGTGGGGTATCTCTTTACGGTTGCTCAAGCAAATTACAGCTGCTGCTCCTTACCTTGGATGAGGGGTATCTCCCTACTGCCACCATTCCATCTTCCCCAAGGATCCGTAATTCCCCATTCTTACAAATAGCTGTGAAAAGAACAGAGGTGAAAAGCAACGGAGAAAAGGAAAGATATAAGCATCTGAATGCAGAGTTCCAAAGAGTAGCAAGAAGAGATAAGCAAGCCTTCTTCAGCGATCAATGCAAAGAAATAGAGGAAAAGAACAGAATGGGAAAGACTAGAGATCTCTTCAAGAAAATTAGAGATACCAAGGGAACATTTCATGCAAAGATGGGCTCGATAAAGGACAGAAATGGTCTGGACCTAACAGTAGCAGAAGAGGTGGCAAGAATACATCAAATAACTATACCAAAAAGATCTTCATGACCCAGACATTCATGATGATGTGATCACTAATCTAGAGCCAAACATCTTGGAATGTGAAGACAAGTGGGCCTTAGAAAGCATCACTACAAACAAAGCTA
>SJYV01040996.1:204065-262984 GCA_006410875.1 Neotragus pygmaeus | reverse complement strand
GCTGGATGGCATCACGGACTCGATGGACATGAGTCTGAGTGAACTCCGAGAGATGGTAATGAACAGGGAGGCCTGGCGTGCTGCATTTCATTTGGTCGCAAAGAGTCGGACACGACTGAGCGACTGAAGTGAAACATGATACTTCTGTCAATTCAATCATTTACCTGCATCGATGTACTCTAAGTTGTGAACTAACCGTTAAAAATATTTTTAAAATGTCTATCATCTGTATGCATATTCATGATGTGTACTTCCAAATGTAATAGGAAAGTATAGCTTTCTTCACTTAACAGAACAGTTATTTAGGTGTATATAAATAATGAGAAACTCTTACATTTATAATAAAATTAGAATAAAAATTCAAGAGATATTTTACTTAAAAATATGCTCCATAAAGGCACCACATGAGATTAAATATTCTCAATAATTGTGATACACTTTAAGCAAATATCATGTTCTTTTTTCATGTTTGTATTTAAACTTTATGGTGTAGTTTTTGCAAATAACCAAGGTATAAAAGCAAACATTTGGAAGTCAGCATATCTATTTATACATAAGAAAACCATGTAGGAATGCACTATGTGTTAGTCCTCAATAGCCCAGTTGTGTCCAACTCTTTACGATCCCATGGTCTGTTGGCCACCCGGCTCCACAGCCCATGGGATTTTTTAGGCAAGAATACTGGAGTGGGTAGCCTTTCCTTTCTACAGGGCATCCCAGAGATGGAACCTATGCACTGGCAGGTGTATTCTTTACCACTGCACCACCTGGGAAATACCATAAATATATATATATGCAAATTAAAATAGCATAATGTTTTATTAAAAATGAAAATATAATATGTTTTATTAAATATCTACAGAATATATATAGGAGTTAAAGAAAGCAAAATTAATGTACATTAAGAGAAATAATTATATCCTTTATGTATAAGACTAGGCTTAGGTAAACCATCCTAATATGAAATGTCTCTTCAGTGCTTTACCCATGTTTAATTGGTTTGTTTAGCATCTAATTATTGAATGGAGTAGTTATTTACATTTTTTTAATATATTTTCTTTATCAGATATATGTCTTATAAATATTTCCCCCACCTGTGGCATATCTTTTCATATTCATAATGGTGTTGCCACCTAAAGAATGGTGGCGGCTTCTGCCTTTGCAAGGTGTAGGGCATTAGCCATTGCAATCACTAACTTCCTACAGATCCTGAAAGGAATTTAACCTGGAGGTTTCGAATGAGGCACTCTGTTCTCTGGAAAAACTGAAGCAGGCCTTTAGATAGTGAGCTATTTTTAAGGAGAAAATTTTATGAACTCTGATTCTTACATCTTCTCATACCTAGAAAAACACTAAGTTCATTATTAGCAACATTTACCCCTCATGAACAGGAAACAGCCTTCTATTGAGATGTATACTTGCACTTACTCCCCTCTCAAAAATTCTGTTATAGTCCTCAGTAGGTCTTCAAATAAAAGTGAACTCACAACCCTAATGATGTGTAGCTTTGTTTTGTCTTTCAGTCAGTAGTTCCTTTTAAAGTAGAAGTGTGGTCTTGATTTGCATTTCTCTGATAATGAGTGATGTTGAGCATCTTTTCATGTGTTTGTTAGCCATCTGTATGTCTTCTTTGGAGAAATGTCTGTTGAGTTCTTTGGCCCATTTTTTTATTGGGTCATTTATTTTTCTGGAGTTGAGTTTCATAAGTTGNTAAATAAATTTAAATTAAAAAAAAAAATGAGGAACACCTGAGGCTCACATCATAAACTCATCATTGCAAAATTCAGACTCAAAGAAACTAGAGGAAGCCAGTAGCCCATTCAAGTATGATATAAATCAAATGAAAGTGACAAATAAATTAAAGAGATTAAATCTGATAGACAGTGTGCATGAAGAACCACGGACAAAGGTATATAACCTTTTAACCACCTTTTTGGTGGTTACCAAAAACATCTCCCAGAAGAAAAAAATGCAAAAAAGGCAAAATGGTTTTCTGAGGAGGCCTTACAAATAGTTGAGAAAAGAAAAGAAGCGAAAGGCAAAGGAGAAAAAGAAAGATATATCCATTCAAATGCAATGTTCCAAAGAATCCCAAGGAGAGGGAACAAAGCTTTCCTAAGTGATCAATGCAAAGAAATAAGGGGAAACAATAGGATGAGCAACACTAGAGATGTTTTCAAGAAAACTAGAGATAGCAAGGGAACGTTTTATGCAAAGATGAAAACAATAAACGACAGAAACTGTATGGACCTAAATACACAGAAGATATTAAGAAGAGGTGGCAAGAATACATGAAAGAACTACAAAAAAAGATCATGACCCAGCTAACCATAATAGTGTGATCACTCACCTAGAGCCAGACATCCTGGAGTGTGAAGTCAAGTGGGCCTTAGGAAGCATCACTATGAACAAAGCTAGTGGAAGTGATGGAATTCCAGTTGAGCTATTTCAAATCCTAAAAGATGATGCTGTGAAAGTGTTGCACTCCACATGCTAGCATTTGGAAAACTCAACAGTGGCCACAGGACTGGAAAAGGTCAGTTTTTGTTCCAATCCCAAATAAAGCTAATGCCAAAAAATGTTCAAACTACACACACAATTGCACTAACCTCACACACTAGGAAAGTAATGCTCAAAATTCAACAAGCCAGGCTTCAACAGTATGTGAACTGAGAACTTCCATATGTTCAAGCTGGATTTATAAAAGGCAGAGCAACCAGAGATTAAATTGTGAACATCTGCTGGATCATAGAAAAACCAAGAGAATTCCAGAAAAAAAAAATTGCTTCTGCTTCATTGACTACACTAAAGCCTTTGACTGTGTGGATCACAACAATCTGTGGCAAATTCTTAAATAAATGGAAATAACAGATCACCTTACCTGTCTCCTAAGAAGTCTGTATGCAGGTCAAGATGCAACAGTTAGAGCCGAACAAAGTACAATGGTCTGGTTCCAAATTGGGAAAGGAGTATGTCAAGGGTGTATATAGTTACCTTGCTTATTTAACTTTAATGCAGATTATGTCATGTGAAATGCTTGACTGCATGAAGCACAAGCTGCAATCAGGATTATCAGGAGAAATATCAATAACCTCAGATACACAGATGACACCACCCTTATGGCAAAAACTGAAAAGTGACTAAAGAGCCTCTTGATGAAAATGAAAGAAGAGAGTGAAAAAGTTGGCTTAAAATTCAACATTCAAAAAATGAAACGCATGGCATCCAGTCCTATCACTTCATGGCAAATACATGGAGAAACAATGGAAACAGTGAGAAACTTTTCTTTTTTTTGGAGGGGGCTCCAAAATCACTGTAAATGGTGACTACAGTCATGAAATTAAAATACTCTTGCTCTTTGGAAGAAAAGCTATGACCAAGCTAGATATGAAAAATAGAGACATTACTTTTCCAGCAAAAGTCCGTCTAGTCAAAGTTATGTTTTTTTCTAGTAGTCATGTATGGATATGAGAGTTTATCCATAAAGAAAGCTGATCACTGAAGAATTGATGCTTTTGAACTGTGGTTTTGGAGAAGACTCTTGAGAATTCCTTAGATAGCAAGGAGATCACACCACTCAATCGTAAAGGAAGTCAGATCTGAATATTCATTGGAAGGACTGATGCTGAAGCTGAAGCTCCAATACTTTGGTGACCTGATGTGAAGAACTAATTCAATAGAAAAGTCCATGATGCTGGGCAATATTGAAGGCAGGATTGTAAGGGGCAACAGAGGATGAGGTGGTTGGATGACATCACCAACTCAATGGACATGAGTCTGAGCGAGATCTGGTAATTGGTGATGGACAGGAGTACTCCAGTCGATGGAGATGCAAAGAGTCAGACATGACTGAGCTATTGAGCTGAAATGAAAGAAGTCACCTGTATACAGGTTATGCAATACACATTAAGTGGATACTTAAGTCTACAGAAGGCAATATAAACCCTATAAACACATTTCTGGGACTTCTAAATTTAATATCTCAAATTATAAATATTCTCGTCTCTTTTTAGCTTCTACTCATTAGCAAATCTCCTGTGATTTATCACATTGTGTATTCTCAGTATTTCCTTAAAAAATCAATTTTTTTTTTGTTTGTGTATGAGCTTGATTTGGAATTGTTAAAGGGTAAACTGGAGCATGGGTTTCCTGGGCAACTCAGCTGATAAAGAATCCACCTGCAATGCAGGAGACACCGTTTTGATTCTTGGGTCTGGAAGTTTCCCTGGATAAGGTATAANCTTAAAAAATCAATTTTTTTTTTGTTTGTGTATGAGCTTGATTTGGAATTGTTAAAGGGTAAACTGGAGCATGGGTTTCCTGGGCAACTCAGCTGATAAAGAATCCACCTGCAATGCAGGAGACACCGTTTTGATTCTTGGGTCTGGAAGTTTCCCTGGATAAGGTATAAGCCACCCACTCCAGTATTCTTGGTCTTCCCTGGAGACTTAGATAGTAAAGAATTCACCTGCAATGTGGGAGACATGGGTTCTTTCCTTGGGTTAGGAAGTTTCTCTGGAGGAGGGCATGGCAACCAATTCCTATATTCTTGCCTAGAGAATTCCATCGACTAGGAGCCTAGCAGGTTACAGTCCATAGTGTTGCAAAGAGTCAGACCTGGCTGAGCAACAAAGCGCAGGACAGAAAACTGAAGCATATTAAAATGTTAAGAGATTATTTGAGCTAGGCAAATTTGAATCAGGTAGTACCAAGCTGGAAGTGTTTAAGAGCCACCCACCATTAACATAGGGATAAATTATATAAAGATAAGGTGGGAGTAATTAAGAAAATCATTGAATGTCCATAGCTTAAAGTCTCGTTTGTAATTCATAACTTCTACAGACCTACAGGCTTAGATTTTGGTTTGCCTATACAGGTGTCCACAGCACTAGAGCTACCTTGTTCTAAGGGTGCTTCTTTAATTAATTTAACAAAATTAGCATCAAAGAACTTGAAGCTCAGACATCACTGACTCGATGGACATAAGTTTAAGCAAGCTCCAGGAGTTGGTGTTGGATAGGAAACCTGGTGCGCTACAGTCCATGGGGTGGCCAAAAGTGGGACACGACTGAGTGACTGAAATGAACTGAACTGAGTTCAGAAATATTCCTACCAAACAATCTTCACACATATAAGGTACAAAACTCCCTGCCCCCCTTATTCATAAAGTTAATGTGCTATATTGAAACTTGGGAGGATCATCTGAGAGTGTATATATCTATCTGTATATCTGTCTCATAGAGAAAAATCGCAATTTATCTCACACAGAATATTTTTGCCATGTGCAGAAGCCTGCACATGTAAAAATGCAAAATATGCACATGTAAAAATACAATTATGTTTTTACAATCACTTACCTACATGAAGCAAAGGGCCTGGTATTCAGTAATCAAAAAGCAGAATTTATATTTGGTAAATAATTTTATAAATGAATATTGGAAATTTATGTATAAATTCATTAAATTTATTAACAGTGCTTGAAGGAAGTTTTCTGTTAATTCAGTGCCTAAGTCATGCCTGACTCTTTGCAGCCCCATAGACTGTAGCACTCCAGTGTTATCTATCCTTTACCATTTCCTTGAATTTGCTCAAACTCATGTCCATTGAGTCAGTGATACCATCTAATCACCTCATCCTCTGTTGGCCCGTTTTCCCCCTTCCCTCAGTCTTTCCAAGCATCAAGGTCTTTTCCAACGAGTCAGCTCTTTGCATCAGGTGGGCCAAAGTGTTGGAGCTTCAACTTCAGCATCAGCCCTTCCAATGAATATTCAGGGTTGATTTCCTTTGATTTTCTTTAGAATTCACTGATTTGATCTCCTTGCTGCCCAAGGGACTCTCAACAGTCTTCTCCAGTACTACAATTTGAAAGAATCAATTCTTAGCAACTCAGCCTTCTTTACAGTCACACTCTCACATCTGTACATGACTACTGGAAAAACCATAGATTTGTCTATACAGACCTTTGTCAGCAAAGTGATGTTTCTGCTTTTTAATTTAAAAAAAGAAAGAAAGAATAGTGATAGAAAGAAGACTTGTCTCTCATTTAGGAAAACTCAGTCACAAAATTCCTTACTCTTGCCAACTAAACACTGTTACTTACTGTTAGACACTTGCTATCCACCTCTACAAAGATTTAATCATGTGCTGCTGCAGCTGCTGACCTTCAACTGTTACTGAAAGTATTTAAGGCTGGAGAGTAGAAAAGAGAATCTCTGTGCTCTGGGAAAACTGGCAGAACATGTCTTCAGATACATATTTTCAGGACCTGATTTTATTAGCTCAGTCTTTGCATCCACATATCTAGAAAAACATTGAATCCCTTCATGGTGACATCAGCTTTTCGTGACTAGTAGGAATTTTTGCAAAGGTTTTTGATTGTATGAACTCCTCTTTCACCCAAATCATATATATTGAACTATCCCTCTCCCCAGACATATACCTCTTTGGAGTAGTTTCTCAGAGCTATATGAAGTGCTGACTCCTGGACTGTAGTCCTCCTTTTGCCCCCAATAAAACATAACTCACAACTTTGATTGTGTGCATATTTTAAATTTAACACCTTCACCTTCTAGATGGTGGCCCCTTCAGTCCCTTCTGGACAGTCTGGTTCTATGAGGTATGTGCATGCTAAATCAATTTCAATAGTGTTCCTACTCTTTGTGATTCTATAGACTGTCACCAGACTCTTCTATCCATGAGTTTCTCCAGTGAAGAATACTGGAGTGGGTTGCCATACTCTCTTTCAGGGAATCTTCCTGGCTCAGGTATTGAACCCACTTCTTTTGTATCTGTTGCATTGGCAGGTGTTTTTTTTTTTTTTTTTTTTACCACTAGAGACACCTGGAAAACTGATTCATGCAAACTGATTGCAGAACCACCCAAGGAAGTATTTGGTATTGCCCCCTGTTGGTCATATTTTTTTTNATGTTAATTTCATTCCAATTTTCTGAATTATGATAAATACACATTTCTATACCAAATAGTTATAGGTATCTGAAAATAATTAGGAAACCAAAAAATTCACACATATATATATGTATATATATATATGTGACTTTAATTCTAAGTGGTTGATTAAAAACAAATTTTACCTTTGTGAGAGTCAAGACCTTAAATTATGAAATGAGTATTATTTAAAGTAAATAAATAAAATGAAGTGGTTTAAGAAAGATGGTGGTGTTCCACTAACATATACGAATATCAAAGAGATTTGAAAGACATAAAAAGAAGATTTTTACAATACAATAGAACTGAGGATAATGCCACCACATACAAAGAAAAATGAGGCTCACCAAAAATATTAGTTCTTTCCCATTGCGACCTGAAAGATTGGGACATTGAAATTTAGGGTTTGTAGACTGTATAGATAATTAATTAGGGGACAGTGAAACAGTTTTCGGAGAAGGCAATGGCCATCCACTCCAGTATTGTTGCCTGGAAAATTCAATGGGCAGAGGAGCCTGGTAGGCTGCAGTCCATGGGATCGTGAAGAGTCGGACACGACTGAGCGACTTCACCTCCACTTTTCACTTACATGCATTGGAGAAAGAAAAGGCAACCCACTTCAGTGTTCTTTCCTGGAGAATCCCAGGGTTGGCGGGATTGCTTCAAGACTGAAGCAACTTAGCAGCAGCAGCAGCAGCAGCAAAACATCTTTAATAAAGCCAAAATATTTTCTAGCTTTATTACATTTTAATTCATAATGTATATCTTTCTATACTTTTTTCTGCCTCATCTTTCTGGCTCCCTGCTCTTCCTCTGTTATTAAGAAATTGTGTGATTTTACTGAGTCCACCAGCAGAATCTTCTTATTTCAAGTTTACTGATTAGTAATACTCATTACATCAGCAAAATTCCTTTACCATGTAAGCAAGCATATTCACTGTGTCACATATTCTTGAATAGTATCTTATTTGGGGGTCATCTCTATCAAATCCCTATCAAAATACTAATGATATTTTTTTTTCAAGAAAGAGGAAAAACAACCCTGAAATTCATATGAGCCAAAGAGGACACCAAATAATTATATATTCTCAACACAATCTTGAGAAAGAACAAAACTGGATCATCACATTTTCTGATTTCAAAAAATATTACAAAACTATAGTAATGAAAAGAGTATAGTGAAATTTGCTCAGTCATATCTGACTCTGCAATCCCATGGACTGTAGCCCACCTGGCTCCTCTGTCCATGGAATTCTACTGGCCAGAAAACTGGAGTGGATAGAGAAGGGATCTTCCCAATCCAGGGATTGAACCCAGGTCTCCCACATTACAGGCAGATTCCCTTCCATCTGAGCCACCAGGTAAACCCAAGAATAATAAAGTGGTTATCTATGGGTCGCACAGAGTCGGACACGACTGAAGCGACCTAGCAGCAACAGTAGCAATAGCAGCCTATCTCTTGAGCGGTTCTTCCTGACCAAAGAATTGAGCCAGGATCTCCTGAATTTCAGGCAGATTCTTTACCAGCTGAGCTACCAAGGAAACCACAATATAATAGGGACATATAGACAGATATATAGACTGAAAGAAAAGAATAGACAGCCCAGACATAAACCTATATATAAATGATGGGATGATCTTCTACTTTGGTGCCAATACTACACAAGGAGGAAAGGATAGTCTCTTCAACGAATGATGCTGGGAAAACTGGATATCCATAAAAAAGGCATAAAATTGTGCCTTACACATAAAAATATAAAAAATAGACTAAAACAGTGTAGAGATTCAAATGTAACACATGAAACTCTAAAACCCCTAGAAGAAAACACTCAAAGTATTCATAACATTAATCTTAGCAAAGATTTTATGGGTATGACACTAAACAGCACAATCCAAAAACAAGCAAAAATAAACATGTAGCTACTACACAATAAAGGAAATACTGAACATAATGAAAGCTAACCTATGCAAATGAAAATATTTGTAAAGCACTGTGCTTCAAAACAGTCTTATTCATCACAGAAGTCAGGTTTAGGGGATATCAAACAGGTAGTTATTTGAAGCTTTGCTTCACTAGCATTTTAATAGGGCTGAGAGATAGAAACACTGAACAATGTGTTAACCTTGTGATGGAGACAATCATCAGTGTTCTGTTGTTGTTGTTCAGTCACTGTCGTGTCCAACTCTTTACGACCCCATGGACTGCAGTATACCAGTGGTGTTCTAGCATGGACTGAAACTCACTGTTCCTGTATATGATCATAGTTTTAATGGTGAGAAGAAAGATTTTGCACAGGTTCTTAAAAGGAAACATTCAAATTTGTAGATATTATGAAATAGTCCTTCTGATCTCCATCTTGTCTAACGCATTGTGAGCATGTTATGGCAGTCTGTGGGAACATANTATATGATCATAGTTTTAATGGTGAGAAGAAAGATTTTGCACAGGTTCTTAAAAGGAAACATTCAAATTTGTAGATATTATGAAATAGTCCTTCTGATCTCCATCTTGTCTAACGCATTGTGAGCATGTTATGGCAGTCTGTGGGAACATAGGCTATTTAAAGCAAGCATCACAAGTACTGAAAAATGCCCTTTTACAAGGTGTGCTGTTATTATTTCAATGTTAATGTTTTATTGCAATGTAAATATATCTGTTGAATAGTGTACAGAATTATCTAGCCAATGAATTTTTGCAAACTGAATGCATCTTTATAAGCACCCAGATCAACTTATAGAACTTCACTAGCATTCCAGAAGCCCTCCTGTTTTCTACTACCCCTAGACCCCAAAAAAGAAAAACATATCCCTGACATATTCTAAGTCTTAGATCTGTGAATTTATTGTTTTGATCAATTTTGGACTAGTTATACCATTGTTTCCTCAAATTTTGTTTTATTTTTTCTGTTTCCCACTCTGTCTTCTCCTTTTAGAATTATATATGTATATTAGGGTTTTTGAAGAAATCCCATTGTTAACTGATTCTCTGTTCATTATTTTCCATTCTCCTTTCTGTTAGTAGTTTTGAATTAGTTACTATTGCTACATCTTCATAATAATCCATCTTTTCTTCTATAGTGCCTAATCTGCTATTAATTTCAAACAATATATGTTTCATCTCAAATATTATAATTTTCTTCTTCAGCAATTTGATTTGTTTTATATATCTTATATATACACTGAACACGTTCAGTCTATTGTTTAACTTTTTTAATCTGTGGAATGAGGTTATAATATTTTTGACATCTGTTTTAGTCTTGATCTGTTTCAATTTATTTCCCTTTTCCTCATAGGGATTATATTTTCCTGCTTATTTGCTTGTCTGTTAAGTTTTGATTACACCACAGTTATTATGAATTTTGTCCCTTGTTAGTTGCAGGATATTTTTGTGCTCTTCTAAATGCTGTTGTACTTTGTTCTGAAAGGTTGTTAAGTTAGTTGGAAATTGGTTCTTTTGAGACTTACTTTTAAAGTTCATCTGGAGGGACTAGAACTGGCAGTAGTCTAGGGCTAATTATTCACTTCTATTGAGGCAGGGTCTTTCTTGGTGCTTGACCAACAGGCCATGGATCCTGACCTTTACTAAATCTGCTCTAATTCTTAAGGGTGGTTCTTTACCCAGACCAGGATAATTGCCTCACATACCTGCTTTGATCTATGTACTGTTGAAAACTTAAGGGGACCCAATATAGATCTTTGGACTTTTCTTTCACTGCATCTCTTTTCTCTGGCACTCTGTCTTGCAAGCTCAAGTGTCTTTGTCTCCCTACACTCTCTGACATTGCCTTACTTAAGAAATCTGTTGTGATTTGGAAGCAGTCACTGGGTAATTAGCTGGGGCAATTGCAGGGCTCACTTTGATTTCCATCTCCCAGAGAAAACTACCCTCCATTGCCTGACTGCCAATGTCTTGAAAAGATTGTTTTAATATATTTTCATCCTGTGTTTTTTAATTAAACTAGATTATCCTGGATGCTACTAACATGGGCTACATATTTCAACCTGTAATGGAAATGCTTTCACTGAAATGCATTTAATTGTTATTTCATTGGTCTGTGTTAATACAGAAAACCCTTAAAAATGAATTTGTTTTCAATAGAATATTGTTGTCAATGTCAATGTCATCATTATTACAACCTTTAATATGATGACTCATAAAATCTCATAAAATCTCATTAAAAAATTCAGTTGAATAAACAGTTGGACTACTTTCTGTAACATAACTGGTATTGATATAAATAGTCACTTGTGAATTGTTTCCTTCATAAAAGTACAAACCTAAATGTATGATCTGACAGATCCAAATGTGTAGTTTTTGAATTAACACCTCATTTGATTCTAGTTTTTTGATGACTACTTTTCCCTTGTCAAAATCCTCTCAGTGACGATCGCTCAGACTAAATACACAGATAGTCTAAAACAGAGGTGTGCATAGATAAAGTGGTAGCTGTTTGCCCTTCCCTGACTTTTCTAAGCTGAATTTCTTGCTTTCCTGGCTCAACAGTCCCCTCCTGATACTTTCAGACATATTCAGTTCTACATAATTAATTTCTTGTATGCCCGCCTATGGAATCTGCCAGAGCTCTCTTACTCTAACAGATTTTTGGATTTGGCTCTTTTCCCCAGCCATATCCTGCTGTTCCTCATCCCTTTGTATGACAGTGGCAGTACCGTGAGATATTGTGCCAAATGATATGCTGATGAGAGAATAATTAAAGTCGTTCAATTATCAAGTGTTTATGGAAGATAAAATTTGTGCCAGCAACTGTACTGTGTTATGGAAATATGACATGGACCTGACATATCAATGAATTTTCACAGAAACCTAAAAATCACATTGCTTTGAATGTCCTCCTTAAACGTCTAGCTATGGGCAATGCAGTAGTTCATTATGACACTGGAAAAAGAAAGTCATGGTCTTTAGTTTAATGGTTTACTTTCCAAATATTTAGAAACATGCTATCACAAGATTTACATATAAGAAAATATATTGATGTTTCACAGATGATGGCTATAAAACATCATTTTATCAGTGTAAACTTAAGCAACAAATCTCTTATTCAAAGGGAGAATATTGATGGTTATTCCTGCTGAACTTAAATATTAGTGCCGTGGCTACAATAGGTTGACTAATAGTCATATTGTAACTTACAGAAATACTGCTTATATTGAATGGAAATTGGAACAGATATATTTTAGGGTATAAGAAGGAGGAAAGAAGCAGAAACTTAGACATGTTGTTATAAAGTTCTTGGTTGTCTAAGTGTTGCCTGTCAGAAAATGTTTTATTTTCTCTTTTAATATTTTAAATTATGAAAATATGATACATTTACAGGAGACTTTGAAAATATAGAACAAAGTTACATATGGTTCCACGATTTGTTGCAATTATTGTTAAGTAGATAAATTAGGATTTTTAGTTGGAGTTTCAACATCAAACTCTCAAAAATTAGTAAAATAAATATACAGAAAAGTAGAAGAATATAGTAGAGATTAAAATCACTATAAACCAAGTCAGCATAATTAAGATTTATGCATTTTTCACACAATAGTAGGATACAAATTCTATTCAAGTTCCTGTAGACTACAAACTAGGAGACATTGAAACAAATCTGGGCACATAAAAGGAGATGCAAAACAAAAAATAATTTTTAATTTTAGAATCCTGATAAGCTATATATTTACACAAATAAGACTAAAAACAACATTACCTAATTTTTTAGTTAAAGATACTCCAGTTATCTTTCTGGTTGTGAGACTGAGTAGGAACAAGAACAAATCATCTCAGACATCATGGATTATGCATTATAGTAACAATAGAACTCTTTCTACCTCTCTCTATCTCTGTCTCTCTCTCTCACACACACAAACACACACATATACATACCCACACAGAGACATATATCAACAACCATTTATTTTGAATGAATATGGAATGGACAAAAAACAATTTTCTCTTTTTATTTGAATTTGTGAAATTTTCTCTTAAAATTTTAAGGACTGGACAGCAAAGAGCTTTAAGAACATTAATCTTGATGCTGTTCTTTGAAACATGATTTTATTCAACAATTAACGTAATAATACATTGGTTTGCATCAAGACACGTTTTCCTAGGATTTTTTTTTTTTTTACTTTATTTTACTTTACAATACTGTATTGGTTTTGCCATACATCACCGTGAATCCACCATGGGTGTACACGTGTTCTGATTCCTGAAACCCCCCTCTCACCTTCCTCCCCATACCATCTCTCTGGGTCATCCCAGTGGACCAGCCCCAAACATCTTATATCCTGCATCAAACCTAGACTGGCAATTCATTTCTTATATGATATTATCCATGTATCAATGCCATTCTCCCAAACCATCCCACCCTCTCCCTCTCCCATAGAGTCCAAAAGTCTGTTCTAAACATCTGTATCTCTTTTGCTGTCTCGCATACAGGGTTATCGTTACCATCTTTCTAAATTCCATATATATGAGTTAGTATACTGTATTGGTGTTCTTCTTTCTGGCTTACTTCACTCTGTATAATCAGCTCCAGTTTCATCCACCTCATTAGAACTGTTTCAAATGTATTATTTTTAATGGCTGAGTAACACTCCATTGTGTATATGTACCACAGCTTTCTTATCCATTCATCTGCTGATGGACATCTAGGTTGCTTCCATGTCTTGGCTATTATAAACAGTGCTGCAATGAACATTGGGGTACACGTATCTCTTTCAGTTCTGGTTTCCTTGGTGTGTGTGCCCAGCAGTGAGAAGCTTTCCTAGTTTTTATTGTTTCTAAATATTTATCTCATGATATCCTGCCATGGGTAACTCAAGATTGAATATTACCATCTGTTTTCCATGGAGTTCCCAACTACTGTTACAGAATGAATACCTTAAACAAGATCGAAAAATACAACACCAATACATGGTTATGTCAGATATTACAACATAGACTTATTCAAATGAGATTGCTGGGCTGTGCCTAGTCACTCAGTCACATCCAACTCTTTCCAACTCCATGAACTGTAGCCTTCCAGGCTATTCTGTTCATGGGGATTCTTCAGGCAAGAATGCTGGAGTGGGTCTCTTTTACAATGTTTTCTTATTACTTTTCTGTTTTTAAGGAAATAGGCACTCCCCACTGAGAAGGAATACCTTCTAAAAATGTACATGTCATTGAATTCCTTCAAATAAGCACATGTTTCAAATCACTAATAATCTGCATGAGAAAGTAATTATTCTTCATATTTAAACAATTTCATGCAGCCTTTTGTAGCACACAAAATACAATTCAGAATTTTTATTTCTGGGGTAAAAATAGGGCTGTGATAGAACAGGTGGAATAAACAAACAAGAATGAAGTGATAAAAACCCTTGGATGGCTCTGGAGGTTGGAATGAGATTGGAAAGGAAAAGGGAAAATGTCTTAGAAAAAATAATATTGAAAAGGCTTTAAAGAGTCTAACCAGAGGGAAAAGACTGATTGGATTTTTTTTTTTTACCTTTCTTTTGTTTTCCTGTTCTTAATTAAAAGAAAAGGAATAATGGGCATATTAGGAATTAATGCACTTGTTAAAATCAATGAGTTCTACTCCTAAATCTCTCCACATTATTCGTTTATCTCATTTTCTAAATCTCCATAGAAACAAAGATCAAATGACAGAAATTATAGAATTAAATATAGATTTCTACTTTAAATACAATAAAAACAATATTATTTTGAGGCAATATTTTATTCTCTTTATATATATATATATGAAGAAGAGAGATTGCTGGATCATATGGTAGTTCAACTTTTAGTTTTTTTAGAGCTCTGCATATTGTTTTTAATAATGGTTGTACCAGGTTACATTTCAACCAACTGTGTATTGGTGTTCTGTTTTCTCCACATCCTGAACAATAATTGTCATCTTAATTATTACTAATTTATCTTTGATAATAGCCAATCTGGCAAGTATGATTTGATGTCTTGCAGTGTTTTTTTTTTTTTTTTTCCCCCCCCTGGATTGATATTGAGCACCTTTCACATACCCATNCACATTTGCACTGATTGAAGATTTGACAAGCTGGTGGTCAAAAAATATACAAATAAATATCATTGCCAAACCCTTATCAACTTGACACACATACACATATCAGTAAACCATACTTACTATCAGAATTGCACCAATGACAAAGTCATGTTTCCATCTAACATGATACAGCTATCCTCCACACAATTGAAAATGCATTAATACATAACTCCAGAAGATTCAAAGGTCTTCCCTGATATTTATTGTTCTCTTTCTATATCCTGTAACTTAAAAATTGTGATATACTGTTCAGTTCAATTCAGTTCAGTCGCTCAGTCATGTCCGACTCTTTGCAACCTCATAAATTCCAAGACACCAGCCTTCCTTGTCCATCACCAATTCCTAGAACTTGCTCAAATCAATGTCTATCGAGTCAGTGATGTCATCCAACCATCTCATCCTCTGTCATCCCCTTCCCCTCCTGCCTTCAATCTTTCCCAGCATCAAGGTCTTTTCCAACAAGTCAGTTCTTCTCAACAGGTGGACAAAGTATTGGAGCTTCAGCTTCAGCATCAGCCCTTCCAGTGAATATTCAGGACTGATTTCCTTAGGATTGACTGGTTCAATCTCCTTGCAGTCCAAAAGACTCTCAAGAATCTTCTCAATAACCACAGTTCAAAGGCATCAATTCTTAGGTACTCAGCTTTGTTTATAGTCCAACTCTAACATCTATACATGACTACTGAAAAAACCATAGCCTTGACTAGACAGACTTTTGTTTGCAAAGTAATGTCTCTGCTTTTCAATATGCTATCTAGGTTGGTCATAGATTTTCTTCCAAGGAGCAAGCGTCGTTTAATTTCATGGCTGCAGTCACCATCTGCAGTGATTTTGGAGTCCAGAAAAATAGTCTCTCACTGTTTCCATTGTTTCCCCATCTATTTGCCATGAAGTAATGGGACCTGATGCCATGATCTTAGTTTTCTAAATATTGAGTTTTAAGCCAACTTTTTCTCTATCCTCTTTCACTTTCATCAAGAGGCTCTTCAGTTCTTCTTCGCTTTCTGCCATAATTGTGGTGTCATCTGCATATCTGAGGTTATTGAGATTTCTCCCAGCAATCTTGATTCCAGCTTGTGCTTCATCCAGCCTGGCATTTTGCATGACTTTGCATATAAATTAAATAAGCAGGGAACCATATACAGGCTTGATGTACTCTTTTCTCAATTTGGTACCAGTATGCTGTTCCATGTCCAGTTCTAACTGTTGCTTCCTGACCTTCATATAGATTTCTCAGGATGCAGGGAAGGTGGTCTGTATATCCATCTCTTTAAGAATTTTCTAGAGTTTGTTGTGATCCACACAGTCAAAGGCTTGGTGTAGTCAATAAAGCAGAAGTAGATGTTTTCCGGAAGCTCAGTTGGTAAGGAATCCACCTGCAATGCAGGAGAACCCCATTTGATTCCTGGGCTGGAAAGATCAACTGGAGAAGGGATAGGCTACCCACTCCAGTATTCTTGGGCTTCCCTTGTGGCTCAGCTGGTAAAGAATCCACATGCACTGCTGGAGACCTGGGTTTGATCTCTGGGTTGGAAAGATCCCCTGGAGAAGGGAAAGGCTACCCAACTCCACTATTCTGGCCTTTAGAATTCCATAGACTGTATAGTCCATGGGGTCACAATGAGTCAGACACGACTGAGTGACTTTCACTGTTGCTTTTTTGATGATCCAATAGATTTTGGCAATTTGATCTCTGGCTCCTCTGTCTTTTCTAATCCAGCTTGAACATCTGGAATTTCATGGTTCACATACTGTTGAAGCCTGGCTTGGAGAATTCTGAGCAATACTTTGTTAGTGTGTGAGATGAGTGCAATTATTCAGTAGTTTGAACGTTCTTTGTCATTGCGTTTCTTTGGGATTGGAATGAAAACTGACCTTTTCCAGTCCACTGCTGAGTTTTCCAAATTTGCTGGGATACTGAGTGCATCACTTTCACAGCATCATCTTTTAGGATTTGAAAGCAACTGGAATTCCATCACTTCCATTAGCTTTGTTCATAGAGATGCTTCCTAAGGTCCATTTGACTTCATATTCCAGAATGTGTGGCTCTAGGTGGGTGATCACACCATCAAGGTTATCTGGGTCATTACCTTTTTTGTATAGTTCTTCTATGTATTCTACTACCTCTTCTTAATATCTTCTGCTTCTGTTAGGTACACACTATTTCTGTCCTTTATTGTGCCCATCTTGTGTTTCCTTGTTATCTCTAATTTTCTTGAAGAGATCACTAGTCGTTCCCATTCTATTGTTTTCTTACATTTCTGTACATTGATCAATGAAGGAAGCTTTCTTATCTCTCTTTGCTATTTTTTGAAACTCTACATTCAAATGTGTGTATCTTTCCTTTTCTCCTTTGCCTTTAGCTTCTTTGCTTTTCGCAGCTATTTTTAAAGCCTCCTCAGACAACCATTTTGCTTTTTTGCATTTCTTTTTCTTGGGGATGGACTTAATCTCTGTCTCCTGTAAAATGTCACAAACCTCCATCCAAAGTTGGAGGGACTCTGTCTAGCAGATATAATTTCTTGAATTTATTTCTCACTTCCACTGTTTAAATGTAAGGGATTTGATTTAGATCATACCTGAATTGTCTAGTGGTTTTCCCTCCTTTTTTCAATTTAAGTCTGAATTTGGCAATAAGGAGTTCATGATCTGAGCCACAGTCAGCTCCCAGTCTTGTTTTTGCTGATTGTATAGAGCTTCTCCATCTTTAGCTGCAAATATATATACTGTTAAATACTATTAATATATCTTAAGTTAGATGATAAGGAGATAAGAGAGGGAAGAATGCAAAAATATTTGGTTAATATATATGTAAAGAGGGCTTCCCATGTGGTGCTGTGCTGTATGCTAAGTCGCTTCACTAGTGACTGACTCTTTGTGACCCTATGGGCCATAGCTTCTGTCCATGGGATTTTCCAGGCAAGAATATGGAGTGGGTTGCTGTGCCCTCCTCCAAGTGATCTTCCCCATCCAGGAATCAAACCTGCAGCTCTTATGTCTCCTGCACTGGGAAGTCCCAGATGGCACTAGTGCTAAAGAATCCACTTATCAAAGTAGGAGAGGTAAGATATGTAGATTGGATCCCTGGATCAGGAAGATCCCCTGGAAGAGGACACAGCAACCCATTCCAGTTCTTGCCTGGAGAATCCCATGGTCAGAGGTGCCTGGTGGGTTAAGGTCCATAGCATTGCAAAGAGTCAGACATGACTGAAGCAATTTAACACGCACTTATGCACACACAAATATGTAAACATATTCATAACAAAATAATCAAGAAATACTCATAGTTATTGCAATTCTTATTTCTTCATCTACTAAGACAGTCATAGTCAGTATTTATGAGGACCTTCTTCCATTGCCCAGTTTTCATTCTCTTTTCACTCAGCAACCACCTAAGCTGATTCTATTTCTTTACATAGCAAAGTGGCCCAAACCTTAATTCATGAAAATTCTGGACCATTATCACTCCTGCCTGAATTGTGTTGTTTTAATTTCCCATTCACTTTAACCATCAGTTCAGTTCAGTCGCTCAGTCGTGTCCGACTCTGCAACCCCATGAATTGCAGCACGCCAGGCCCCCCTGTCCATCACCAACTCCCGGAGTTCACTCAGACTCACATCCATAGAGTCAGTGATGCCATCCAGCCATCTCATCCTGTCATCCCTCTCTCCTCCTGCCCCCAATCCCTCCTAGCATCAGAGTCTTTTCCAATAAGTCAACTCTTTGCATCAGGTGGCCAAAGTACTGGAGTTTCAGCTTTGGCATCATTCCTTCCAAAGAGATCCCAGGGCTGATCTTCAGAATGGACTGGTTGGATCTCCTTGCAGTCCAAGGGACTCTCAAGAGTCTTCTCCAACACCACAGTTCAAAAGCATCAATTCTTCGGTGCTCAGCCTTCCTCACTGTCTAACTCTCACATCCATACATGACCACAGGAAAAACCATAGCCTTGACTAGATGGACCTTAGCAAAGTAATGTCTCTGCTTTTGAATATACTATCTCGTTTGGTCACAACTTTTCTTCCAAGGAGTAAGCGGCTTTTAATTTCATGGCTGCAATCACCATCTGCAGTGACTTTAACCATAGAGCATGGTAAAACTAATATACCCTAAGGGATCTCTTTCGTTTCAGACAAAATCTTTCATACTTNAAAATCACTGCAGATGGTGACTGCAGCCATGAAATTAAAGGACATTTGCTCCTTGGAAGAAAAGCTATGATCAACCTAGACAGCAGGTTAAAAAGCAGAGACATTACTTTGCTGACAAAGGTTCATCTAGTCAAAGCTATTGGTTTTTCCAGTAGTCATGCACAGATGTGAGAGTTGGACTATAAAGAAAGCTGACCTCCAAAGAACTGATGCATTTGATCTGTGGTGTTGGAGAAGACTCTTGAGAGTCCCTTGGACTGCAAGGAGATCAAACCAGTCAAACCTAGAGGAAATCAAGCCTGAATATTCATTGGAAGGATTGATGCTGAAGCTCAAACTCTAATACCTTCTCTACCTGATGCAAAGAACTGACTCCTTAGAAAGACCCTAATGCTGGGGAAGACTGAAGGCAGGAAGAGAAGGGGACGATAGAGGATGAGATGGTTGGATAACATCATCAGCTTGATGGACATGAGTTTGAGCAAGCTCCAGGAGTTGGTGATGGACAGGGAAGCCTGGCTTGCTACAGTCCATAGAGTCACAAAGAGTTGGGACATAACTGAGTGATTGAACTGATTGAATCAATAAAATACATTTTTTAAAAAGCGCCCAGTTCACCCACCTGTTCCCCATTACTACTGTCTTTTATGTCAGAGGCTAGGACACCACAAAGGGCTGCCAGCACTCAAACACAGTACACCAGGCAGGAGGGGTGGCACAGGGCAAGGAGCACAGGCCCTGGGCTCTCAGACGCCCACCCCGGCCCTGCCCCTAGGGCTGTTGAGCTTGAGCAGGTTCCTCCACCTCCGTTCCCCCGCTTCATCCACACCTACCAGATGGGGCTGTTGCTGGCAGCCACTGCCCCAGATAAAGCTATACAAAGTGACAGATTGGGTGCAGGCACGTGCTGCCACAGAGCAGTTATTTAATAACCTAGGAAGGCTGCCATCTTGTAAATCCTTTGCCCATCTCAGCCAGGCCACTCGATGGTTGACTGGGGAAGTGAGACAGGGAGCCTACCAATGCGTGGGCAACTTCAGACACAAGCTTCCTGGGTGCACAGGCTGGGAGGCTGGAGCTGTGAGCCAGCTGTCCATTCCAGAATTTAGCAGGTGATCTGGTTTCCCTGCCCATTTCCCACGTGGCCCTCAGGTGTAGGCTTTAAGGTGTCCTAGAAATCCAGAGCTGCATCTCTGCCAGCTTCACCTTTACCATCTGTGTGCCTCCGGCGTGTGGAAGGTAGACGGAAACGGGCCAGTCATCGAGGGTAATTCAGGCGGGTCCTCCTGTTCCAGCTGGGCCCCACCGGGCAGAGCCCCAGACGCTCAGAAAGCTGTCTGAGAATCCTTTCCAGAAGTGCATGGAGCACAGCAGACTCCAACCCTGACCTCGGCTGGCGGCTGAGTGGCGGGTCAGCAGGAGGTGCCCTCCCTCTGCTGACTCCCAGCTGCAGAGGGTTTTGCCTCCCTTCACTCCAGGATGCACATGGCCAAGTCCCCACCAGGGATTCTGGGGTACAGGGTGCCCCAGTGTGACCATAGTCAGGGTCTCCTGCTTGATGTTCGGTCATGTAGCAGGGCGGGAAGGAGACCCTCAATCACCCTACCTTCCATGAGACACGCCCACCTGGGGAGTAACTCAAACTGGAGAACAAATGGGGGTTTCTCTTCTGTGTGCACGTGGAGACAGTGCGAGCCTCAGAGGGAGCCCCGCGTGCCCTGGAGACCCCAGNGGAAGGAGACCCTCAATCACCCTACCTTCCATGAGACACGCCCACCTGGGGAGTAACTCAAACTGGAGAACAAATGGGGGTTTCTCTTCTGTGTGCACGTGGAGACAGTGCGAGCCTCAGAGGGAGCCCCGCGTGCCCTGGAGACCCCAGTTGGGAGGAGTGGCTGGGCCGGGCTTCATCTGGGGTCTTCGTACAGCCAGGCCGAGTGACTGTGCCAAGCCTGTCATCTCCATCAGCCCCCTCCGCCCAGGCACCTCCAAACAGGCACACAGCCTAAGGGAGAGAACAGCACTTGCTATGCAAACACAGCTTCTAGACAAGTCCCCCGAAAGGCACTCCCAAACACAGCACATCCCAGGGTAGAAAGCGCTCCCCTTCCTCTGGGGTAAATAAGACCTCATTCCCACCAGCCAAGCAAGCCTGGAATTTCCTCCTTAACACTAATGTTAACCCAGGGGTGATGGTGTCGAGATGTTTGCAGTCCTCTGGAAGATTTATATCAATTTTTAAATAATGTGTCAACTATACTCCTCCAACTGAAAAGCTAGAACTCAGAGCCTGGACCAGACTGGTATGAAAATAACGCAAATGACAAGAAAAAACCTGGGCCTGTGGCCCAAGGTCTGCAGCGGGAAGCGAAGCGCAGTGGGGCCAGCAGGTGGCGCTGTTGCTCACAGCGCACAGGGAGGCGCCAGCCCGCCTCGCCCACCTCTGCCCTGAGTCACCATCCCCAAAGGAGTGCCGCCAGTGCACGGGGGTCGGGGTAAGACCTTCCCCTGAGGAGCCGAGCTGACCCTGGGCGACCCCATCTCTACTGGTTAATTTGCTTCCAGCACAAAGAACTTGAATCCGGTGACCTGAAGGGAGGGGTTCCCAGTCTGCTGCTTCCTTTCCATCCCCCGCTGCCCGGTCTCCGGCTCTGGGAACCTTCCCAGAAGCAAACCCACCACCCTTGAGGCCAGCGCAACTAAATTAAACTGCCCCAAACCGGGGATTCCGTGGGCCAAGGATCCTCGGGCTCTCAGCATCTGCCCTGTGCACACTTTCCCTGTGGCTTCTGTAAATCCCGTGGCTAGGTCTGCCATCCAGGGAAGGAAGACGCCACCTTTCTTAGCAGCAACTGGTTAATGTCAGGAACCCTTTCTGCGGATGAAAAGCACTAAATTCTATTTATCAAATATTTAATTAGCCAGCTTGGGGAGGGGGAAGGTGAGTCATAATCATCCATTCAACTAACCAGAGAAAAGGCAGGATCAGAAAAATCATCTTAAACACAGGCTTTCATAGACTTTGTACCTGTCAGGACCATGAGAAGGTATTTTCTGACTGGCACTCAGATTCCTCCCTGCCTGCAGGACTCTGAAGACACAGGCTCCCTCCCCGCTCGGCCCAGGGCACAGAGGCTGCATTCAGGCTGGGGCTGTGGGGAGCGCCTGGGGTCAGGGGCCCCGTGTCCCTCCCTGGAGCACCTACCCATCCTGAGGGGCCACAGCACCTCTTCTCACCTGGGCAGTGTTCCCATGGCCTCTCTGTCACACAGCTGTCCCTTTCTGCCCTGGCCTGGACTCTGTGAGGAGAAATGAGGTTGTGTGGGAGACACAGTTCAGTTCAGTTCAGTCGCTCAGTTGTGTCCGACTCTCTGCGACCCCATGAATTGCAGCACGCCAGNATAACTGCATGAAATAACCATTAATTCTATATTACATATCAGAAAATAGGAGCTAGGACATTTAAGAAATTTGATGTAGATTCAGGAAAATTCAAGACAAGAATATAACTTTTTTTTTTTTTTTTTTTTTTTGCCAGTGGAGATTAGATGGGATAAATGACTTCACCCTTTTCCTTTTGTTTTTAAGTGAGTTATTCCATGATCTGTGTTCTTGGGTTAAAAATCCTCTGATTAGAGATCATGATTATTTTTCTTTTTCTGGAAAATAAGCTGGAAATATTCCTTGAACTATGTTTCTATGTTATTTTTTTACTGGCTATTACATTAGGCCTCAAATTTATTGCAGGAATAGCAGATGACTTAATAGTAGATGGATTGAGTATACATAGTTTGTCTCATAATGCAAGTAAGAAATCCAGACACACTGACTGTGACATATACTTCTTCACTGATTGTTAAATAAGATATGATGTTCTGGACTTTTATGAAAATGTAGAGATCTCTTTGTCAGTCAACAATGGAAGGTTCACAAATGTTACTTGGCCTGACATCTAGTAATCATTTAGAGACAGGCAGAGCTTTATATAAATATTGCCTGGTTTCTGCCTCATAGGTTCCTGTAGAGGTTAAACATTTTGTCTGATGTCAGATAGATAATAATTTACCTTGAAAAAGGATTCAGATCACTGTCTGTACCTACCTGAATGACAAAGAAAAATAATGCTTCCTAATGTGGAATCAATTAGATAGTAAATATCTGAAAGCATGAAAAGTGGAAAATTAGGGAAGGCAATCTTATTTCTTCAGTTTTATTTAAAACTGTAATCTTTGATTTAATGCAGTTATATATCACTCTTTATATAACAAATGGTAGAGTTTTTATAACAGATTTTTTAAAAACAAACTTCTACAAAATTTGAATTATGAATTCATCTGAATTTTTATATTTCTGTCATAAAAAAATTGATATGCCTAGCTACAATTCATAAAAATGCACCACGGAACAACTGTCTGGCAGTAGAGATTGAAATGTCAAAACCAGTATCCAGACAGGTAATAATAATAAGCAGACTCTGTATTAAAAATCTCAGACACCATTTATTTTCCAAAGCCACTGGCATGGTGCAGTCCTGATTTGAGAGTAGGAATAGTGTCAGTGGTGGTCCTGAAATGGGTAAGAAGAGAGGAAGGAAAGAAACGAAATGTTTGCAAACTATGGAATAGAAGATGGGCAAAAAAGAGGCTACAGCAACAGCAGCTAACTCAAAAATTTGGTAGTAAACTTTTTTCAGTAATGCAAAAGGGAGGAAAGGAGAGCTGGACACAGAGCTAAAATGCATAAGCTACTGTCATTAAATGTCTTTAGTTTAGAATGTTCTTATTGGACAAAGAAAGCCACTTGTTAATGAGCAAGTGCATTTCCTGAATGACTGGGCTTCCCTGGTGGCTTAGAGATAAGAAAATTCACCTGCCATTGCAGGAAATGTGGGTTCATTTCCTGGGTCTGGAAGATCCTGTGGGGAAGGAAATGGCAACCCACACCAATATTCTTGCCTGGAGAATCCCAAGGACAGAGGAGCCTGGAGGGCTACACTACCTGGGGTTGCAAAAGAGTCAGACACAACTTAGCAACTAAACAACAGTGATCACAAACCTAAACCATCATTTCCCAAGCTTATTGTATATGACTTGAGAATCCTGGTAAAATATAGAATCCTGGACTCTCCTCCAAAAGATTCTGAATGAGTAGGGCTTAAATAGGTTTCAATAATTTTCATTTATAGCCAACTCAAAATTGATGTTTATTCTACCTACTAATATTAATAATTGATGTCCATGTACTAATCCTTGGGATCCATGAGCATGTTTTGTTGTTTGGCAAAAGGAAACTTAGATTGCAAGTGGAATTAAAGTTGCTAATCATCTGGCTATAAATGAAGGAGATTATTTGTATTTATCCATATTGAAACAATGTGACTAAAAGTTCCTTAAATGGGAAAGAGAGAGGTAGAAGAGTCAGAACAAGAGAGAGATGGCATCATCAGAAAGACAGGGTGGCCATTGCTGACTTTAAAGATGAAAAGGTTAATCAGCAAAAGAATGTGAGCAGTGTCTAGAACTTGGAGAAAACAAGGAAATAGATTCTTCTCTAGAACCTCCAGAAAGGAATGTATCTCTGCAGATACCTTGATTTTAGCCCAGTGAGACCCATTTCTGACTTCTGACATCCAGAACTGTTAAAATAATAAATTCATATTAAGTCAATAAGTTTATCATAATTTTTATAGCAGCAAGAGAAAACTAATAAAACAGACTATGCTTTGAATTTGAATTTCCCAGTGGACACCCATGGAGTGGTTTGCCCTTCCATCTCCAGAGGACCTTCCTGATCCAGGGATTGAACCTGCATCACTTTCACTGGCAGATGGATTTTTTATCACTCAGGCACTAGGGAAGCCCTAGGCTTTGAATAGCAAGGTTTTAGATATTGCAAATTTTCTATCCATGTACTTATGATTTGGAACACTGGAGAGAATTCAAGAATGTTGGTGGCACTCACTTATCAGTAGTCTTTACTGGAAAGTATTTACTATATTCAGTATTATAATTTGCTAAATAAAACAGTGATAGTGGTATGTAACACATAATGATCAGTTATACTCTTTCAAGTGTATCTATTCAACTAAAGAAGACTGTTGAAGATGAGCTGTGTTAAAAACAGAAATAGACGAAAGTGAAAACAAAACACCTTTTATATATTCCTTTTAGGGAAATATTAAAAGTCATTTTAACATGGAAGTCTTCCAATGTACATCATTTGGGCAAACTCTTTGTGTTTATCACATTTTTCCCATGTTAAAATGTCAGATGATTAAATTGAAAATACCTTTTTTTTTTTTGACATTGGATTGGTGCCATTGATCCATACAGAGACTTTCATAGCTATAGAATTTACAATATGCTAGTTAATGGCAAGTAATAAAAGCCTATGTATTTGGACATTCTGACTGTCAATATTCAATGAATTTTTATCATTTTATGAAAAGAAAACAAGTGTTATATGTTCTAGGCTTCCCACTGATTGCATCTTGTTATCTTGTTGATTCTTCCTGACATTGTCAATGGAATGTATACATTGTACAAAGATTGCAATGTGTTCCATTGCACAGTTGTACAAATTGTGCAGAGTCTGATGGAGATAAATCTCACAGATATGTGCCTATAGCTATGTGTGAGTTTCCCTGGTGGCTCAGATGGTAAAGTGTCTGCTTGCAATTTGGGAGACCTGGGTTTGATCCCTGGGTCGAGAAGATCCCCTGGAGAAGGAAATGGTAACCCACTCCAGTATTCTTGCCTGAGAATCCCCATGGACAGTGGAGCCCGGCAAGCTACAGTCCATGGGCTCGAAGAGTCGGATACGACTAAGCAACTTCAGTTTCAGCTATGCGTATAATTTAGGCAATCACAAAACTTATATCCTGATATGCTAAACCTTAGAGTTGCAATTTGACATCATATACTTAGAATTAAAAAGAAAAAAAAAAGCAGAAATGGGTGGGATAGCATTTAGAGGGTGCTCACTAGAGGTGACAGACATACCTGTTCATTCTCTTTCCTTTCTATGCCTGACTTCTTTCAAATGGGCATAAAGCTAGTGACTACAATCAGAGTCCTGGAGTTTTGGTCACTCTATGAATATGTAAATCCTGAGAATAAACCTCCTTGTAATATAGAAACAAAGAATATACTTCTAAGAAAGAGGCATCATCGTCATCCTGGCTTTTTGCAGTATATTTTCAAAATTTGTTTACCTACATTCTACGTTCATCTTCATTAATGTATGAATGTGTAAATAGATATAAGCAAAAGATAAAATAGGGTACAGGTGAGAAAGATGGATTTTGTGTGTGCTATCTTATCACCTTTTCTTTTATTGTCCCATTGGTTATCCTTTGGAAATTTTTCCTGGACAGAGTTGTGTGCTACTCTTCTTCTCTGAGTTACCAAACTTTCTACTTTCAATTTATCTTTGTTCTTTGGCCACAATCCTAGAAATGTCTAATACACTTATCTACTAGATTAATATGTACTGACATTCTGTAGAATTATGGAGCTTTCATTTTTTTTTCCATTTTAATGAATAGGAATATAAAAGTTCCAACTAACTCTGGAGCTAGAGATATTTATATCACTCAAGCTTTAGATACTTCAGATCTTTAAAATTCCACATTATCTGTCTTCCTAAGCATGTTCCTTAAAAGAAAATAAAAGACTTTAGAATCCATAGTAGGTTCTCCCACTTTTCCAGTAGTATCAATCACTCAGGCAACATATGATAGTATTTTAAATGACATTCTTTAAGAGAAAAAATTCTTTAGATTCATGTCACTGAAGAATAGTTAAGCATATAAATGTCATTGAGAATAATGAAAGTAATTTTCAGTAGAAGATTATGTATGCATCTTTTTTAGATCCATTGTCACCCTGATCTTCGAAAGTTAGGAAAATATTAAGACTCTATGAAACATAGAAAGGCTGACTGATTTGGAATGGACGGTCAATAAAAAAGGGAAAATTATCCAGTAATCATTTGTTATTATTGACTCAGGTGCATGAAAGTGCAAATGTTAGTCTCTCAATTATGTCTCCTCTTTGAGAACCCATGGAGTGTAGCCTGCCAGGCTCCTCTTCCCTTGAGATTCTCTAGGCAAGAATACTGAAGTGGGTTTCCTTTCCCTTCTCCAGGGTATCTTACCAACCCAGGGATCAAACCTAGGTTTCCTACACAGCAGGTCTACCATCTGAGCCACAAGGGAAGCTTAATTCAGATGTTATTCATCTATTAATTATTAATTGACTTAGTGAACACTTGTGTACTGAATGCCTATGACATGCTAAGCACTCAGTCACTCTTCTATGAGTTTGAGATGGAAGAGGCAAATATAAAGGAAACTTCTTTATTCAAACATTTTATATCCACATGACAGAAGTAGCAATTAAGACATTTTGACTAAAATGTATAGGATGTAAGTAGTAATTAATGGAGAAAAAACACAGAAAAAAAGTATAAGAAATGAGAATGCTTCTTTTAAACAGAGTGTTGTCAAGCAAGGTCTCTCCAAAGGAGAGAATATTTGAATAAATACATAAATTAAATGAGGTAGTGAACCATGCAGGTAACTAAGGACATAAAATTTCATTAAAGAGAAGATCAAGTACTAATCCCTTCAGCTGGGTTATTTTTGAACTTTCCTAGTAAGTACTAGAAGACTGATATGGTAGGATGATGGAGCCAATGAGAGTCAGAGAGGTGGGAAACAGACTCCAGATAACATTTACACCCATGGCTGATTCATGTCAATGTATGCCAAGAACTATTAAAATATTCTAAAGTAATTAGCCTCCAATTAAAAGAAATAAATTATTTTTTTAAAGGCTAGTCCATATGAAGACTTAATCAACCATTGTAAAGACACAGAGAGATATAGAAATTTAGTCAAGGGCTTTAAACAGAGAAATGGAAGTTTATATGTAGAAGTTCTCTGGCTGCCACTCTGGAGAATAAATTAACAGGAGAAGAAAACTGAGGTAAAGAGATACTTTGGGATAATATTGAATAGTCTAATGGGGATATGATAGTAGCTTTGGCAAGATTCTAGTATGGAAATTGATAATACATGATTAGATTCTAGAAACAGAACAAAAAAGAGTTGCTGATATACTAAGTACAGATTATGGGAGAGAAAAAGTCAAAAATGATCAATTATTTTTGCTGAGCTACTAAAAGAATAGTCTTGACATCAATTGAGATGGAAATATGGCAAGGAGGATAGAAGAATAGGTGTGGAGCTGCGTTTTGGATTTTCCATGTTTCAGCTGCTAGTCTGAGATGAGATTTAAGACCTTGAGTGGTGGTGGTTTAGTTGCTGAGTCATGTCCGACTCTTACAACACCATGGACTCTAGCTTGCCAGGCTCCTCTGTCCCTGGGATTCCACAGGCAATGACACTGGAGTGGGTTGCCATTCCCTTCTCCAGAGGATCTTCCCAATCCAGGAATAGAAGCCAGGTCTCCTGATTTGCAGGAAGATTCTTTACTGAGCGAGCTAAGAGGGAAGATCCCAGTACCTTGAGTAGGCAGTTGAATACATGAGACTGAAATTCACAGGAAAGGTTTAGGCTGAAAATATAAAATTTGAATCAGCTTACTAATGTTCTTATAAGAATGTGCCCTCCAGCCCTCCTAAAATTAACAACTCAGGGAGATAGGAAGAATTAGCAATAGAAACTAAGAAGTGAAAAAAGTGAATGAGAGTTTAGCTAGAAAACTGTTACATCCTAGGAGTCAAACAAGTAAAGAGTTCAAGGTAAAATTAAAACAGAAAAGGATTGTGGATTTCACCATTTATACATTATTTATGACTCTGGTAAGAGCAATTTCAGTGTAGAGGGGATGAAACCTCACTACATGAAATTCTACAACAACAAAAGCTTAAGAAAAAATTTGGAACAAGCCACAAAGACATTATTTTCATAGGGCATTTTCTCTAAAGAAATAAGGGAACAGATTACTAGTCGGAGCTAAAGCTATGTCGATACATGGAGTCACAGAGTCGAGAGAGTCCGGCATGACTGAGTGACTTCACTTTATATACAATGAGAATAAGAAGAAGGGAAGAAACAATATGAAAGAGAGAGTAGATGGAATATCTGCACGGATATCTTTGAGTACATGACAAAGGCCANGCATTTTCTCTAAAGAAATAAGGGAACAGATTACTAGTCGGAGCTAAAGCTATGTCGATACATGGAGTCGCAGAGTCGAGAGAGTCGGGCATGACTGAGTGACTTCACTTTATATACAATGAGAATAAGAAGAAGGGAAGAAACAGTATGGAAGAGAGAGTAGATGGAATATCTGCACGGATATCTTTGAGTACATGACAAAGGCCACAGGTCACAGGTCAAAGAAAGGAGCTTTGTTTGAAGTAAGGGACAGTTATTTTATAATATCTGTACTGAAACAAGAATAAATGCATAGATAAAATAGATGAAATGGGGCAGATGGATAGTTTGAAGCTTGTCAATTTTTAAATTATTATTATAGTAATTATCATATGAAAATGAGGGAAGTGGAGTAGATATCAATAAGCTTTTTTCAATATTTACATATAAAACCTAATTTTATATATATATTGGATAAAGAACTGACTACCAATGTTATGTTTGCTTCCCTTCTAATATATTTCTGCTTCAGTTCGGTACAGTCGCTCAGTCGTGTCCGACTCTTTGTGACTCCATGAATCNGAGTGGGAGCTTGTGTACACCTGTGGTGGATTCATGTTGATGTATGGCAAAGCCAATAGAGTATTGTAAAGTCAAATTTAAAAAAATAATAATAAAATAAAATAAAATAAAAGATTTCATAAAATTCAGTGAAAGTATCTGGGTTCATTATTTTCTTTTGTGTGTTTTTAAATAAGGATTCAATTTCCATGATAGTCATAGGGGTATTTAAATATTCTATTTCATATTGGATAAATTGTGATCATTTTTTGAGGAATTATTCTACATCTAGAATTGTCAAATTTTTATCTGTAGATGTTAGAGTTGTTCGTGGTAGTCCATTGTTATTCTTTTGATAAAAACAGAGCCTTTAGTGTTCTTTATTCCACTCTGATGCTTTGATGTTCCTTCTTTTATCACTTCTTTTCTGTTTAGAGAACCTCCTTTACTCATTCTTCTAGGGTAGGTCTGCTGATAAATTCTCTTAGGTTACTTTCATTTAAGGATGTTTTAGTTTCTCTTTCATTCCTGAAGGATATTTTTGTTTTGCATAAACTCTAAATTGACAGTTCTTTTCTTTCATCACTTGAAAGGTATTGTGTCACTTCCTTCTGGCCTCCCTGGTTAATAATGAAAAACCCACTGTCACTTGAATTACTTTCTCTGGGTAAGACTTTTCTCTGGCTGATTTCAAGAGAGGTAGAAGTTCAGGTTTACTATTTGGACTCTACTGACACCTGAGGTTTGGCCACTCCTTGTTACTGCTGTGTGGGGATGAGTCTTAGCTTTTCATGTTGTCTCCTCTGACACTCTTGTGGATGAGATCTTATTCCAACCAGACAGTGGTAAAGCCCTGAGTCTCCACTTGGCCTCCTCCAATGTCACTCCAGAAGGAAGGTAAAGGGACACTTTGCTCCCGCTGAGGTACACGTTCAGGCTCATCACCTGGCCTTCACTGATAGGCCAATCAGGGCATGAGGAGTGAAAATTCTGGCTTCCTCCTTGGCCTCCTCTGACACAATGCCTGCAGGAGTGGTGGGCTAGGTACCTCCATACAGTCTTTCAGGGGTAGAAGNCTGAGGTACACGTTCAGGCTCATCACCTGGCCTTCACTGATAGGCCAATCAGGGCATGAGGAGTGAAAATTCTGGCTTCCTCCTTGGCCTCCTCTGACACAATGCCTGCAGGAGTGGTGGGCTAGGTACCTCCATACAGTCTTTCAGGGGTAGAAGTCTATCCAGACTCCCCATTTATTCTGCCTTTGCTGGCATGGATGGGTATTTGATCACAGATTTTTTTTTCCCTATATTTGGCATGAGTAGAGTGGTTATTGTCTAAAGATTTGTCTTTGGTTAGGTTGTTACTTTCTGGTTCTTTGGCTAGAAAGAGCAGACTCCTCTTGGAGATTTTTTGCCTTCTGTGCTTTGTGACATTTTGATTTGCTGTCTTCTTCAGCATCAACTCTGAGACATATGAGGCAAAAAGAAACCCAGAGAACATGATGCTGCTTTTTGAGCACTTAATACCCAGCTGATCTGCTTTCTCCTCACCTATTAAGATTATCTTTATTTTCATTTTATAAATAATGTCCAGAGCTTTCAGTTATTCCTAGTGGGAAGTATATGAAAATGAAGGTTTATTCTATCTTCCCAGANATTACTTTACTAGCATGTGAGATGAGTGCAATTGTACGGTAGTTGAACATTCTTTGGCATTGCCTTTCTTTTGGATTGGAATGAAAACTGACCTTTTCCAGTCCTTTGGCCACTGCTGAGTTTCCACATTTGCTGACGTTTTGAGTGCAGCACTTTCACAGCATCATCCATCTTTTAGGATTTGAAATAGCTCAACTGTAATTTCTTCACTTCCACTAGCTTTGTTCATAGTGATCCTTCCTAAGGCCCACTTGACTTCTCATTGTAGGATGTCTGGCCCTAGGTGATGAATGACACTATCTTGATTATCTGGTTCATGAAGTCATTTTTAGTACATATTTTATGTGTATTCTTGACACCTCTTCTTAATATCTTCTACTTCTCTTAGGTCCATACTATTTCTGTCCTTTATTGAGCCACATGAAATGTTTCCTTGGTATCTCTAATTTTCTTGAAGACATCTCTATTCTTTCTTTTTCATACTAATTTAAATTATTATGAAAATTATACCTAAATAGAAAAGAAAATTCTAGAGTTGTACCAACTGTTAACTTATTTGATACTACAATATGTAGTGCAGTAAACAGAACAAGATGGATCATTAAATTACTTATTAATTATTTCCAGTTAGACTTCAGAAACATTAAGTAAAGAAATCAACTGCTTTTTAGTTAACATTGTTGAGTATAAGATGTGAAAAATATTAATATTTCAAATGAAGAGCACCTTAAGTAAACATGATCAGTCAATGATTTCTGTTTGTTTTCTGGAAATATTTTGTTTTGCTGCTTCATAATATAAGTCATTTAATTATGATGTNTTGAGTATAAGATGTGAAAAATATTAATATTTCAAATGAAGAGCACCTTAAGTAAACATGATCAGTCAATGATTTCTGTTTGTTTTCTGGAAATATTTTGTTTTGCTGCTTCATAATATAAGTCATTTAATTATGATGTTTTATGCTTAATGTCCCTTCCCAATTTTTTCCTCTGTAGCCAATTCTCTCATTCACATGCATAATTACACATTGAAAAATTCCAAGCCATAGCAAGTTTAAGATTATTAAACTATACATCTGAGTTTTAAAAAATACTCTAGATTGACCAATTTGTCAAACAGCCACCACTACTTTCCCATTTTCAGATCTCAGCGAAAACATATGCAAATAAGAAATCATCCATTTTCATGAGTAAATAGCAAATGCAATGTAATCTCTTAGTTTCACTACTCCACCTCCTCATCATCATCTCAGTGTTATCCTTAAGTATTTCAAAGTTTGAAAAATAAATTTATTTTGCATCATAGAACTCGCATCACAGAAAAATACTTAAAGTCTGCAGTAGAATAGAAATGAGCCACAGTCAGTGCCAAAGCTGGTCTCTAAGGATTGTTTTCAGATTTCACTGGCTGTCATTCTCCATTTTTAAAGATTGTTTTTATTTTTAAATTGAGGCACTGTCTCCAGAAGTTGCTATTGAAAGTCACAGATGACACCTAGAAACTAGATAATGTTTTAAAATATATATTGATTTAATATATGCAAGACATTAGAGTCCATATGTATAAAGCAAACCTGCTATACTAGAAAGAAGCTTTCAAATCGTCAAATAATCAACATGTTCATTCCTTCATTCTTCAACTAAACAAAGTTTTGAATAGGTATACATGTTTGCTCCTATTCTACCCTGTGGTGACTCTAAAATAAACATGTCATGAATTCTGCCTTCCAGAACCTGACAGTCTGGAGAGAGAGATGGACAAGAGATAAATATTTATGACACTGATAATAATCACAACAAAAGAAGCTTGAATGCTTTCCTTGAGTATGGTTCACTTTGTCTATACAATAGTCCTTTAACATAGGTTCAATTCTCATTCTCATATATTGGAAAATGAAATTGAAGCATAGAGATTTATCTTGTCCTAAGGGATCGCAAATAGTTGGACACGACTGAGCAACTGCCCTGACTGAACTGAAGCTGTACATTGGAGAAGTCAATGGCCACCAACTCCAGTACTGTTGCCTGGAAAATCCCATGGGCAGAGGAGCCTGGTAGGCTGCAGTCCATGGGGTCGCTAAGAGTCAGACACAACTGAGTGACTTCACTTTCACTTTTCACTTTCATGCATTGGAGAAGGAAATGGCAACACACTCCAGTGTTCTTGCCTGGAGAATCCTGGGGACAGAGGAGCCTGGTGGAATACCGTCTGTAGGGTCACACAGAGTCGGACACGACTGAAGCGACTTAGCAGCAGCAGCAGCAGCAGAGACTTAAGAAAGGAAAGAGAGTGGGCGAAGGGCTCCCAAATTGTAGAAACACTCTGAGGGATGTTGTTATAGAGAATATCAAGTGGTTCAGAATTCTAGAGTATGAAAGTAGAGAAATGGAATGAAGGGACAGAAAGGGTAAAGTTCTGCAGAAGCAGATAGATCTCAGAGGTTCGATCTGCCAAATCAAACAGATCATACTCTACCTTGAAGAAAACACGGAGCCCTGAAGTGGTGTTTTGTTTTTTGTTTTTCCCCAAAGGCTGACATTGCAACATTGGTATTTTAGATGTTCAGCCTGGCATTTTTGGTGAGATATTTTGAGGAGGCCAAGATGAGAAAATAAAGGAAAACCTTTTGTATATTGTTGTGGTAGCAGTGTTTACTTGCAATACAACATGAATGTGGGAGTTGATAATAGAATGTATTGAAAAGGATGAAATACAGATACATTTGTAGATATAAATTGGAAAATTTAACTGAACATGTGTTCTCATGCTCAGAGACTAGTCTTTAAGGATAACTTCTAAACTTTTTTCCCATGAGTCTTTGCTAAATCTTCCAAGTGAAATTAAGGCTGAAAGAGGTATGTAATATAGAGTTATGGGAAGGAAAAATAGTTCCTTCTGAGATGGAAAAATAATGAAAATACTGGCCATTAAGGAAAAGAATAAATAACATGTAGGAAGAAATGGTGATATTGTGGGCAAAGAGATGCCATATTTAGCAAGCTGAAAGAAAACATCTTTATTCAGGGAATAGTAAGTAAACAAGGTTGGAATAATGGAAAATAGAAATGAGGAAGTGGTGGGTATATTTCTGTAAATATACTTTGAGTGGAAGTAATGAAGATTTACACATCTGTTTCAGTTCAGTTCAGTTCAGTCGCTCAGGCATGTCCGACTCTTTGTGACCCCATGAATCACAGCACGTCAGGCCTCCCTGTCCATCACCAACTCCCGGAGTTCACTCAGACTCACGTCATTGAGTCAGTGATGCCATCCAGCCATCTCATCCTCTGTTGTCCCCTTCTCCTCCTGCCCCCAATCCCTCCCAACATTAGAGTCTTTTCCAATGAGTCAGCTCTTCGCATGAGGTGGCCAAAGTACTGGAGTTTCAGCTTTAGCATCATTCCTTCGAAAGAAATCGCAGGGTTGATCTCCTTCAGAATGGACTGCTTGGATTTCCTTGCAGTCCAAGGGACTCTCAAGAGTCTTCTCCAACACTACAGTTCAAAAGCATCAATTCTTTGGCACTCAGCTTTCTTTATAGTCCAACTCCTGTCTCTTNAAATGTGCACCTTATTTTATTGTGATGTTTGCTGTATTGAGATTGTCTGGAACTGAACCTGTAGAATCCTCAAGGTATGCCTGTTTTAGAAATGTTGGGCTGATCTTACACATTTAATGATTTGTTTCCTTTCTATCACAGATTACAGTTCTTTGCTGTCTCATGTGCAGCTCTCTCTTCTATTATAATGTGAAGCGTTTCCATTATCTATTACCTGGGAACATAAGGCCCTCCCCCACACACACACACCTTTTTTTTTTTTTTTTTCCCCCAAGGCCTTTGTTTTGAATCTATTTATTCTGGAGCATAAAGTCATTAGAAGATATAAACTTATTATGCTTCCCTCACTAACACACACATTTTCTGTCTCCATTTTATTTTTCTCCCATGCATTACATTACTATTTCACTTACATTCAAAATGTAAAGTGGTAGCAAAGGTTTATTAAATGACTAGATAAATATTTATACCAGAAAAAGTTATTAAGGTGAGGTAAGCCATTCTGTAATTTTTCCCAGTCTTATAATTTGAAGACTTTGCTTAGCAATTTTCAATAATTTATGGAACTGCACTATTAAATTGTCATAGATTCATATGGAAATAATGGAACGTGGAAAGAATGCAGTGTAGAGGATCACAGTTAGATGATGGCACTGACTGAACAATCTTAGGAATTTCAACTCTATGAAGACCTAATTTCCTCATTTAGAAAATGTAAAAATAAATAAATAAATAAATAACTGTGTCCATTCTCATAGATTATTAATTCTTCAATGTAAAGTATCAAGTAAACCATAGACTGATATGTATAATAACAGGATAATAAAATTTCACATAATGCATACTTAGCTACTGGGTGCCTACTGTGCTATAAAAGAGATAAATCCAATTTCTCATTTTCCTTCTACTAAAGGCTAATTTTAAAATTTCTCAAATTTAGCTTTAAAAATCAAGGGCAGAATATCAGCAGCATTGTGAAGGCATAATAATAAAAGTAAAACAATGGACTGTATTAAANAAAAGAGATAAATCCAATTTCTCATTTTCCTTCTACTAAAGGCTAATTTTAAAATTTCTCAAATTTAGCTTTAAAAATCAAGGGCAGAATATCAGCAGCATTGTGAAGGCATAATAATAAAAGTAAAACAATGGACTGTATTAAATTTAAGTATCTCCAAGGTACTCTATGACTTATAATCACCCTGTTGTTTCAGTAAATCAGTCCAACTCTTTGCAACCCCATGGACTGCAGCATGCCAGGCTTCCTGTCCATCAACAACTCCCAGAGTTTCCTCAAACTTATGTCCATGGAGTCAGTGATGCCATCCAACCATCTCATCCTCTGTTGCCCCCTTCTCCTCCTGCCTTCAGTATTTCCCAGCATCAGGGTCTTTTCCAATGAGTTGGCTCTTCGAATCAGGTGGCCAAAGTATTGGGACTTCAGCTTCAGTATCAGTTCTTCCAATGAATTTTCAGGACTGATTTCCTTTAGGATTGACTGGTTTGATCTCCATGTTGTCCAAGACAACAAGGATTCTACAGGTTCAGTTCCAGACAATCTCAATACAGCAAACATCACAATAAAATAAGGTGCACNAAACTGTCTTTTCTAATAACTAATGGTTTATCTTTGAAAATTTATAACGTTTCAGTTCAGTTCAGTCGCCCAGTCATGTCCGGCTCTATGACCCCATGAACCGCATCACGCCAGGCCTCCCTGTCCATCCCCAACTCCTTTCGTTCACCCAAACCAATGTCCACTAAACTTTAAGCCTAACTATAACACGAAAGTAGTAATTTAAAGTTTCTTAGAAAGGATAGAATTTAAAGATAACAAGAGTATCATTTGCATTCTATGTGGCAAGCTTCATATTTACTACTGATGCAATAAAATATTGAATAATAAAGAATATGTAAATCAAGAAAAATTAGGGCATAGGCTATAAACATGTAGGCAGATTTTTGTTTATATACATCTATATCTATAGGTATAAAAGCACAGTTTTTGATAGAAATATGTCATGCAGACACTGAAGGAATCAAGTCTTTATTCATCCAAAATAACAAAATCTAAGGGGCCTTCAGAGTTTGGCAGCCAGGGAACTTACTGGGATACATTGTTAACTAATTGTCTCACTAGGAATGTGACACTGAAACTGAACAGTGGAGAATAAGAAGGTTTCAGTCACATGAAGAATAGAAAGAAAATTACTTTTAAGAAGCCATAAAAGCACATGCAAAAGCACTAAAGTAGGAAAGAAGTTAGTTTGCTTATGGGATAGCAAGCAGTCAACTGAGCCTAGAGTGCAGCATTAGGCAAGTTTGAATAGATGGGCAGGGGAGAGATGGTGCAAAAATCAACATTTTATGCAATGATCAAATTTATGACATAAGAAATGAGAGAAATAAGTCTCCCAGAAATAATCTCTCAGATTTGGAAAGAGTAAAATATTGATAAAGATATGTATAGAGGTAAAAGACCTAAGAAATATAGCCATATTATGAAAGTGCTTGAGGCAGTAATTTTCAACGTGGACCATACTTTTTACCTTTGAAAGTATTATCCTTTTTACTTAATTTTTTTTCTTTATTTTTAGGAATTGTATGTCACATTATGTCCTAAGATGTGGCTATTACCCACCACTGGCCTATGGCAGGTAACATTTTAATGCACTCATATAACAATGATTCATGGCAGGAAAGTTTAAAAGCAATGAACTTCAGCTGAAAAAAAGTGATGGAGATATATTATTTTCATTTCATGAAATTACTGAATGATGCTTCTATTGAAACAATGAATGAATGAACATTATAGATATTGCCATTATTCTTCCAAAGTGATATTTTCTCAAAATATTGTTTTAAAGTTTTGATCGGCTCTGTTAAAATTGCCAAAAACTGCATTTCAAAATCAATATACACTCATAATCTAAAATTTAATAACAATATATTCTCTTCAACCAATTTCTCTTTGCAAATGATGAGCTTTTTGCAGTTTAAAACAGTTCTAATTAAATCTCACTTCAGTAATGTGTATTAGCTCTATGAATTTCTACTGCTGGGTATGACAGCTAAGGAATAATTTTAATTCCATAAAATAGTGTAAATATAATGATTTCTGTGTTTTATTGGAACTCCAGGCTTGAAAGACTCAAGTGAATTCTTCTTTAAATTAAATTACACTAAAATAATACTTTACATTTTAATGCACAATCTTAAATATATATGATTCTTATCAATAATGGTACTTTTTTTAAAAGACAATATATATCATACAGTTGAGTATAATCAATGTGAAAGGCTTAAGAAATATATGCCAGTTACTTTAAGTTTAATTCTAAATGTCATGAGATAACAAATTCTATCAAATAAGAACAATTTGAATACAGTTGGACAGAGGAGCCTGGTGGGCAGCAGTCCGTGGGGTCACAAAGAGTCAGATGCGACTCAGCGACTTCCCTTTCACTTTTCACTTTCATGCATTGGAGAAGGAAATGGTAACCCACTTCAGTGTTCTTGCCTGGAGAATCCCAGGGACAGGGGAGCCTGGTGGGCTGCCATCTATGGGGTCACTCAGAGTCGGACACGACTGAAGTGACTTGGCAGCAGCAGCAGCTAGCTTTATAAGAGAAGAAACATGTTGTAGATTGGGGTATTAACTATCCCCCTGTTAGCCATATTTCATTCCATTATCAGCACTTTTTAAATTAGTATACACTTTTTACATTAGTAAATTATTAGTATTAGGATACAAAAAGTTTTATGTTGGTTAAACCTGTTTTAATCAGCATAGCAAATATTATAAATGGTTAAGGGTCAACTAAAAATATCCAGGGGTTTGGATTAGCTAAAATTTATAATAGCTTAAATATATTCTTCCTTCTAACTTTTAAGAGTATAATATAAAAATCCTCCCCAGATATACTTCTCAAACTTCTGGAAATTATACCTACACTGGTTCTTTACCAAGTATCTTATTTAAGAAGTTTTCAGATTCTTGCACTAAGAATATGAAATCATCCTTTAATGCTAGAATTCTAATCTGAACACCTAGTTATCCAATCTTGAGGAAATCACTCATTAAAGAATTTAAAACAGCTATTGGCAAAGCAATAAACGTTAAAGTTCTCCTTTGATGTTATAATAAATTATTTATAGCAATAATTAAAACTAAAGTGAATATCACCATGAATTGTCATTATTTAGTGACAGTCCCCTGTGGTTCAGTGGTTCTCCACCTGCAATGCGGGAGACACAGGAGACATGGGTTCAATCTCTGGGTGCAGAAGATACCCTGGAAGAGGGCATGGCAACCAGCTTCAATTTTCTTGGCTGGGAAATCCCACAGACAGAGGAGCCTGGAGGTCTACAGTCCATAGAGTTGCACAGAGTTGTACACAATGAAGCAACTCAGCATGCACACACATTATTAAAAATAATTAGAATTTTAATGTAAAAGCCAGCAATTGAGTATTCAGACATTACAAAAACACTTAATCTACCCTCAAACTTCTCTTCCTCACCTGTACAATTTTGCATTTGGCACAGGCCTTTCATTTTCTTTGTATTCTACACTCTCTTTTCAGTTACTATTCTCAAAAAAAAAATAATCAGTTGTATGTCTACAATAGCATGAGTCAAAATGTTGTACGATGGAATGATTCACTTATGCTAAACTTAAAAACTACAAATGATGTAAAATAAACAACATAAAAATTAAATTTAAAACCTAGCACAATGTTGTTTTTGCCACATATATAAATTTGAAAAAAAACAGCAGGACTAATCTAAGCTTTTGGGAGTCAGAATAGCAATTACCTTTCAGGAAGTGGGTTGTGAATGAAAGGTGAGCTCAGGGCCTTCTGGATTTCTGTTATTGTTCTGTTTATTGATTAGGTTGCTGGTTATGTGCATGTGCTTTGTGTGTGTGTGTGTGAAACTTTATTAATTTGCTTCCTTAGCATTTTGTTATATGTGTTTATATTAATTAAATGATTAAAATTGAGAAAACAAGATGAAGTTAGGAAATTAATTTCAGAAAATATAAGAATGATTTACAAAATATGGGAAAAGTAGAATTGTTTTCAGAATAACAAAATGGAAACCTTTAGGAAAAATTAGTGGGTGTTTGTGTGTGTATGCATGTGTGTGTGAGTTTGTACATCTACATGTACATGATAATGATCCCAAGTATTTCATCCAGCAATTAAAATTTTGCTTTTTGTATTATTTAGCTTTATATTTATTAATGAATCAATGTACAAATTTCTCTTATTTTCATCCTTAGTACCTATTTATATATCTCTGACCACTTTTCTGTACCCCATATCATTTCTCGGATATGCTGTAACAAATGTCTAGGAACTGTAATTGCCTGGGAATAGAAATGAGTCTAACCATTTCCTCTTTTCTTCCGACTGACCTATTTTAAATATCCAAATGAAAATGACAACCACAAAATGAAGTCTCATCACACTGCTAAAATATATTCAAACATTCTTAACAATTGTTAGCATAAAGTCATATAGTCTTAATGCTAAGTCACAGGTCCTTTTCTCATTTCACAAAAAATTTTTCTTTCCCTGTTCTTGTAGCACTGTCATTGTTTCAATGTCTAGAAATTATTGCTTTCCCATTTGCTATTCTAAATTCCTTAATGAGTGATTTCTTTAAGGATGGATATGTCCTTTTATTTTCCTCTCCTGTACTCTGATGAGAGATGCTCCCTGACCTTCTCACTTCAAAAGTCCTGCTTCACATAGGAATTCAGTCACTTCCTCAGTGGATTATCTTCTTAATTTCCCTGATTTTTGGACTGAAGCAGAGAGAAAGAGAAGAGATCTCGATGATTTCTTCCCAAGAATATTCTAATTTTATATTTAGAAATTAGGGAACCAATCAAAATGGGCTTTGGCTTCTCTTGGGGTAAACATTAATATGACTGCTATCAACATAGTATTAGTCATCAAAATGCAATGTCACCTTTAAAATTTTTGGGCTGCAATGATATTGTAGAGTTCTGAAAATTAATGATAAATTATGGCTACTATATAAGAATTCCAGAATATTTTGAGTTTTTTATTCTTCAGTATATATTTTAATGGCATTGCCAGAGATCCTTTCAGTTAAATATACCCATCAATTTTGTCTAACTTGTTACTGAATATTCCTTTCTCAAATATACCTGAACTTCTTTCTGAATTCATCAGACTTTACTAGGTTATGTTATGTCAACATAAAAATCCAAATTTGAAGCAATAGTCACAACTAAAATTAATTTTTTTCTCATATTACACATTGGCTGTGTCTCTTCTTCATCTGTGTTCTTCATTTTGGGATATATCTTAAAGATACAACTCATGTTGGGAACATGACATTTTTAGGGCTTGGATAAGAAAGCCATAGTCTTAATGACTTTTATACCTTTTACTTGGAAATGGAAAATATCACTTCTGTTAGATATGGGAATGTACTTTCCTGATGGCTCGGATGGTAAAGAACCTGCCTGCCTTGCAGGTGACCCTGGTTTAATCCCTGGCTTAGGAAGATCCCTAGAGAAGTACATGGCAACTGAGTCAAGTGTTTTTACATGGAAAATTCCATGGACAGAGGAACCTGGTAGGCTACACTCTATGGGGTCATGAAGAGCTGGACACTACTGAGTTACTAACACACACACACACAGTTGGGATACCAGACAACCTTACCTGCCTCCTGAGAAACTTGTATGCAGGTCAAGAAGCAAGAGTTATAACTGGGCATGGGATAACGGATTGGTTCAAAATTGGGAAATGAGTACATCAAGGCTGTATATTGTCAACCTGCTTATTTAAGTGATATTTACAGTACATCATGTGAAATATCTGGCTGGTTGAAGCACAAGCTGGATTCAAGATTGTTGGAAGACATATCAACAACCTCAGAAATACAGATGATACCATCCAAATACAGAAATCAAAGAGAAACTAAATAGCCTCTTGATGAAAGTGAAAGAGGAGAGTGAAAAATCTGGCTTTAAACTCAACATTCAGGAAGCAAAGATCATGGCATCTAGTCCCAACACTCCCTGGAAAACAAATGGGCAAAAAGTGGGAATAGTGATAGAATTTGTTTTTCTGAGCTCCAAAACCACTATGGATGATGACTGCAGCCATGAAATTAAAAGACGCTTGCTCCTTGGAAGAAAAACTATGACAAAACTAGACAGAGTATTAAAAAGCAGAGATATAACTTGGCTGACAAAGGTCCATATAGTCAAAGCTAAAGTTTTTCCAGTAGTCATATATGGATGTGCGAGTTGGACCATAAAGAAGGCTGAGAACGGCAGAGAATGGCAACCCACTCAAGTATTCTAGCCTGGAAAATCCCATGGATGGAGCAACCTGGATGGCTACAGTCCATGGGATTGCAAAGAGTCAGACATGACTGAGTGGACACACAACAAGCAATGGAAAAATTGGTGGCGCTGGAGAAGACTCTTGAGAGCCCCTTGGATAGCAAGGAGATCAAACCAGTCAATCCTAATGGAATCAGCTCTGAATATTCATTGGAAGAACCGATGTTGAAGCTGAATTTCCAATATTTTGGCCACTTGATGTGAACAGCTAACTTTTTGGGAAAAACCTTGATGGAGAGAAAGCCTGAGGGCAGGAGGAGAAGGGGACTACAGAGGATGAGACAGTTGGATGGTATCACTGACTCAATGGACATAAGCTTGTGAAAATTTTAGGAGATAGTGAATGACAGGGAAGCCTGGTGAGTTGCATTCCATGGTGTCATACTGAGTTGGATATGACTGAGTGACTGAACAACATATGTCCTAGAGTAGGGCATGGCAACCTACTCCTATTCTTGCTTGAAGAATTCCTATGGACAGAGAATCCTGGCGGGCTACCATCCTTGGGGTTACAAAGAGTTGAATATGACTCAGTGACTAAGCACAAGCCTCAATACTCTTCTATATGAAGAGAGACAGGCAAGAGATACCATATAGGCCTGGTGTTAACTAGAGAGGAACAGCAAATGTATTGACAGAATAATATATTCCTCAAGCTTTGTATCTCTGATTTGATTCTGAGATGGCTGGAGGAGAAAATCACAATTCTCTTATCTTTTCGTTCAATCATAAACTTTGGTTACTAGTCTTGAATTGATTGATTGATTATTAGATTTTTAAAGAGAGATACAAATTTACTTACATGCTAATGCTATTCCAAGGAAAGTCATGACCACATAACCACCAAAAATGTTTATATTACTACCACAGATCCATTGTAATTATTGAAATACCCTCTACCTTCTCCAGCAAAGAAATCTGCCAGCAAGATATTTCCATGGTTGTTGAAATTTCCCTTAATGAAAATATGCATCAAACTTTTGGCATTGATTATCTTTTCAACACTATCTTTAAAATCAGAATTATGGGTTATTTGAGCCTGGAAAATATGATCTGTCATTTCCAACTTTCAAAATATTTATATACCTTTCCCTTAGCATGGTATTTGACGTCCTTTTAAAGAATCCACCTAACAATTCAGAAAATGCAGGAGATGAGAATTTCATCCTCAGATGAAGAAGATCCCCTGGAAAAAGAAGTGGCATCCCACTCTAGTATTCTTGCCTGAGAAATCCCAGAAACAGAGAAGCCTGGTAGACTAAAATCCATGGTTCACAAAGAGTTTGATACCACTGAATGACTGAGTATGCTTACACATACTTCTTATACAGGTGTGTGTGTAGTTTGATTCCTCTAGTCTTTGTGTATCAAGGAAGTGCCTGAGCACTGGATTTGTCTTTCAGAGCTATGTATCATATAAGTACTAATATTTTTTGACATGAACTGAAAATTATTGAGAAACATTGTCCATGATTATGCCAAGGCATTTCTTTTATCTTTATTTTCTTAGACTCCGTGTATTAAAACCAGGTTTGGATTAACCAGTAGAAGTTCCACTTTGACAACCTACCATGCCAAAAGTCTGAGTGTGACTTCCAGATATCTCACTCCTAGAGAGGTTAGAAATATTGAATTTGTTTCTCACTGCCACATAATACATCTGTGTTTAGCTCTTGATTTAAAATAAGCAATCTAAAATGGATGTTTGTATGTGTTTGTGCTTAGGTTTTCTCTCACTTGCAAAACAACTGTCACAGATCTCTCAAATTATTCCTACAATACACTCTGCACAATTTTTCCTTAGTGAACACTTGGTTCCAAATGATCACAGGCAACAAGTTAAAATTTCTTTCACTCCTGTGCGTGATGGTCAGCTAATTTAACGTCTAAGCATCACAATAATATGCTTTTATAGCCTTCTGCCTTGTCTGAGCCATTTAATTATTTCTAAATCCCCATATTTTCCTACAGTTCTCTTGCCTACAGTTCACTGTTTAATAGCAATCCATCTTCCAGGCAGGATTATGGATTATAAGTGATAAAAAGTGTTCTCAAATATTTTTTAAAGGCCTAGAGAGAATTAATTAAAGCAATTGAAGCTATGTTGAAAGGCCTTTTTGAAAATGAGGTTGGGGGAATGGAAAATGAACCAAGAAAATTCCAGAGATACAGACAGTAGCAACCACAATAAAATCAGTCAGCTAAATAGGATCAGTGCATCCACATGAAGTGGAGTTTCATGTATTTTCTGATCATGTGCTGAATTTAATTCACTTTCCTAACTTCCCTACATGATGGCTTAAGAAATACCCCAAATTAAAATTCCTAGAGAGAAAGATTGGATTTCAAGCCCATGTTACTTGCTTCTGTCTAACATGGAATGAAGGAAAGAATGATCTAATGACTTGAGATTATGTAGAGAAAGCCTTAGATACGTCTTACAAGAAGAAACACAAAATAAGTAAAGAAAAAAAAAAAAAAAAAAAAAAACAAAATGGGAAGAAGGATTTAATTCCCCAAAGCAAGAATATTAAATGTATGAAAAAAAGATTTTCAAACTACGATTCATTTAGTGTTTTGTTGTATAAAACTTGTGACATTAATTAGAAATCATAGTTTTTTAAGGAAAATGTTGAAAAATATTCAAGGATGAAATATTCATCTAAATTAAGGCCAAGTTTTTATCTATTGAGATGAAAGTGCCATGCTAGAATAGATAGAGTGAATCTTTCTTAATGTGCCTTCTGAGGAGTTGTTATAATATAGGAAGGAGGAATTTTATTCTAAATTTTTTGTTTCATAATAGCAGAATTTGATTAGTTCCTGAAGGTGATTTGAATGTCTCTTTTGGGATTGGTCATTATAGTAGCATATTTTGGGAGCGTAAAACCAGACCTAGTTCTTCCAGAAAAAGTAATTTAGACTTAAGTAGACTTAGGGTCCTGTTGCAGTCAACACTTTGCACATATAGGTAAGGTTTAAGCAGAAATTCCCTTTATCTTATATGACAAATCAATAAAAAGCTTATATCTATTTGGTTCTATAAGATATTAAAACATCTTAATATGATTTTTTCAATCCACATTTCTCTGTTTGGGGAAGATATTATGCACATAGAAAATGAGTAGGTGTACATTTTTCAATTCTTGAAGTTGGAGTGTTATTGAAAAAATAATTCAAATGGAATCTATCCACACTTAAATGCATTTTATGTTCCTAAGTGTGTTTCTGTTAACAATCCTAAAGCATGCAGACTGTTGAAAAGTAATCTTCTCTATTCAAGAATATGTAGACAAATTGCATTTGTCTTTCCTTTGACAAATGGAAGTCTCATTTTTAAAGTACACTTGTTTCTTCAATTATTCTAAATTTGCTTAAACAAATGCCCCTTATTAGGTAGGTTCTTATAATAACAGAGATAGTGCAAATCCTATTGTCTTTTGTGGAGTTATATTAGTTAGTGCCATCATTATTTTAAACAAATATTTTTTTTACTGATTTTATTATTCATTATTCTTATTTATATCACTATTACTCTAATATGCTTATCATATCAGTTTAATAGACAAAACAAGAATGTGTAAATAAACAAACATGAAAGCTGACTTTTTCACCATCTATATCCTTCATGAGCTGCTTTTGTTTAGATGTATAATTGTGTATGTGTGTGTATGAATGTGTGTGCATTATGAGTGTGTACATGTATTCAAATCTATGCACTAAGAGAAGAGAGATAAGAGTGTAAGGGGCAAAATTCTTGTTTGCAAAATAAAGCTCCTTGCTAAAAACCTATTGAAGGAATTGTTGGGTCACATGGTAGTTGTATTCCTAGTCTATTAAGGAACTTCCAAACTGTTCCCTATCAGTTTGGTTCAGCTTAGTCACTCAGTAGTGCCTAAATCTTTGTGATGCCATGGACTGCAGCACACCAGGCTTCCCTGTCCATCATCAGCTTCCAGATATTGCTCAAATTCATGTCTACCAAGTTGGTGGTGTCAGCCAACCATCTCATTCTCTGTCATTCCCTTCTCTTCCTGTATTTAATCTTTCGCAGTATCAGGGTTTTTCCAATGAGTCAGTTCTTCACATCATGTAGCCAAAGTATTGGAGCTTCAGCTGTAGCACCAGTCCTTCCAATAAATATTCAGGACTGATTTCCTGTAGGATGGAGTGGTTGGATCTCCTTGCAACCCAAGGGACTTGCAAAAGTCTTCTCCAATGCCACAATTCAAAAGAATCTATTCTTTGGTGCTCCACTTTCTTTATGGTCCAACTCTCACATCCATACATGACCACTGGGAAAACCATAGCTTTGATTAAATGGATTTTGGTAGCAATGTCTCTGCTTTTAAAAATGATGTCTAGGTATACACAGGTTCATGTTGATGTATGGCAAAACCAATACAATATTGTAATTAACTTCCAATTAATTTTTTTTTTCTTATTTGACTATTTCCTAATTGATTTTCAAAGATGTTATACAAACATACACTCCCACCAACAGTGTATTAGAGTACCCATCCACCTCCACTATGGCCAAAAACGCAATTATTATTTTTTTATCTTTTCCATTTTAATATGAGTGAAAAGTCATTACTGTATTAATTTGCTTTTTTTAAATTGAGGTAAAACATCTTTTCTTATGCATATAAACCATTGTATTTCTTTTACATTGTATATTTTTTAATTTATTAATCTCTACTTTTGAAGTCATAAGAGCTCTCTACAGATAAATAAAAGCAGTACTTTTGTCATGTGTGTTGTAAATAATTTTGCTCAATTTTCCTTTGAATTTTATGTTATTTTGTGCTGGGAAGAAATGAGTGTGTTTTGTTATTTAAGTGTGATAGTGTTTCCTTTGTGTCTTCTGGATTTTGTGTCTTGCTTAGAAAGACATTTCCCATTCCAAGATTTTTTTTTGTTGTTAATTTGCTCATATTTTCTTCTGTATTTACAGCCTAGTTATTGAAAGTTCAATTTTTTTAAACTTTATTTTACTTTACAATACTCTATTGGCTTTGCCATACATCGACATGAATCCACCACAGGTGTACACAAGCTCCCAATCCTGAATCCCACTCCCACTTCCCACTCCACAACGTCTCTCTGGATCATCTCCGTGCACCAGCCCCAAGTATCCTGCATCCTGCATCGAACATAGACCGGCGCCTCATTTCTTACATGAGAGTATATATGCTTCAGTGCCATTCTCCCAAATCATCCCACTCTCTCCCTCTCCCTCAGAGTTCAAAAGTCTGTTCTATATGTCTGTGTCTCTTTTGTTGTCTCACATACAGGGTCATCATTACTATCTTTCTAAATTCCATATATTTGTGTCAATATACTCTATTGGTGTTTTTTTCTTTCTGGCTTACTTCACTCTGTATAATAGGCTCCAGTTTCATCCATCTCATTAGGATTGATTCAAATTTATTCTTTTTAATGGCTGAGTAATACTCCATTATGTATATGTACCACCGCTTGCTTACCCATTCATCTGCTGATGGACATCTAGGTTGTTTCTATGTCCTGGCTATTATAAACAGTGCTTCAGTGAACATTGGGGTACATGTGTCTCTTTCAATTCTGGTTTCCTTGGTGTGTATGCCCAGCAGTGAGATTGCTGGGTCATAAGGCAGTTCTATTTGCAATTTTTTAAGGAATCTCCACACTGTTAAAATAAAATGATGTCTAGGTTTATCATAGCTTTTCTTCCAAAAGTAAGTGTCTTTTAATTTCATGGCTATGGTCACCGTCTTCAGGGATTTTGGAGTCCAAGAAAATAAAATTTGTCACTGTTTCCATTGTTTCCTCATCTATTTGCCATAAAGAGATGGGACCGGATGTCATGATTTTTGTTTTTTGAATCTTGAGTTTAAAGCCAGTTTTTTCACTCTCCTTTTTCACCTTCAAGAGGCTCTTTCATTCCTCTTTGTTTTCTTCAATAAGGGTGGTGTCATCTGCATATCTGAGGTTATTGATATTTCTCCTGGCAGTCGTGATTCCAGTTTGTGCTTCATCCAGCTCAGCAGTTTGCATGATGTACTCTGCAGATAAGTTAACTAGGCAGGAAGACAATATACAGCCTTGACACACCTTTTTTCAATTTGAAACCAGTCATTTGTTCCATGTCTACTCTAATTGTTGTTTCTTGATTTGCATACATATTTCTTAGGAGGCAGTTCTGGTATTTCCATCTCTCTAAGAATTCTCTGCAATTTGTTGTCATCCACACAGTCAGAGGCTTTGGCATAGTCAATAAAGAGGAAATAGATGTTTTTCAGGTTATTCTCTTGCTTTTTCAATGATCCAACAGATGTTGGCAATTTAATTTTTGGTTCCTTTGCCTTTTTAAATCCAGCTAAACATCTAGCATTTCTTGGTTTGTGTACTGTCAAAGTTTCGCTTGAAGGAATTTGAGCATTACTTTGCTTGCATTTGAGATGAGTGCAACTGTGAAGGAGTTTGACCATTCTGTGGCATTGCCTTTCTTTTGGATTGGAATGAAAACTGATGTTTTCCAATCCTGTAGCCACTGCTGAATCCTCGGGATTTGATGACATATTGAGTGTAGCACTTGAATGGCATCATCTTTAGGATTTGAGGTAGCTCAAATGAATTTCTATCATCTCCACTAGCTTTGTTCCCAGTGATGATGTCGTAAGTCCCTCTTAACTACATTCCAGGATGTCTGGCTCTAAGTGAGTGATCACATCATAGTGGCTCTCCGAGTCATGGAAATTTTTTTTGTACAGTTATTCTGTGTATTCTTCCCACTTTTTCTTAATATCATTTGCTTCTGTTATGCCCATACCATTTCTGTCCTTTATTATGCTCATCTTTGTATGAAATATTCCCTTGAAAACTTTAATTTTCCTGATGAGATCTCTAGGCTTTCACATTCTATTGCTTTCCTCTATTTCTTTGCATTGATTGCTGAGGAATGCTTTCTTATTTCTCCTTGCTATTCTTTGGAATTATGTGTTCAGATAGGTACATTTTTCCTTTTCTCTTTTGNTGTGAATTTAAATTCACACTATATGCATATTGCAGGTGTCAGTTAATTTTCCTAAGAAACCATAAGAAAATGTTTTATAGAGTTATACTATTTATAATTTAATATTCATAAGGATAATGAAGTAAGCAAAATAGGCAGGGGTAAATAAAGCTGAGAAATGAAGATAAAGAAAAAAAAGCCTATCATCAAAAATGAGGCAATAATTAAAAACTGGCTAAAGTAGCAATATAGTCCATTGTTACTTCAGTAACCTATTCTTGATTAGAATCACTAAATTTTTCAACTAAGATCATGGTGTCATTAAGGGGAAATAAAATGGTTAATGCGACTCCGAAAGATTCTTACATCTGTACCTAAACTTGAGTTCTGGACAAAAGAGACTAATTGAATATCATCAAATCATTGATTAACAAAAGACCCTGAGGCAAATAAAATGTATATAAGATTTGACCACACACGATACTGAAATTTTGTTTTCTGTCAAAACACTGATAAGAAAGGAAAGGCTGTTTCTCCAAGAAGCCTATGAAAACAAAAATTATTTCTGCTTGCAGTCATCACATCCAAAAGGCATTCAAATACCACGTATGAGAGGTATAGAATGACTGGGGAGCTAACTACCTTTATTATGATGATGATTTGCATCAAAATGCCAGTATTAATTTAGGCTAAATCATGTCATCTCCTTTTCTGGTCTGAATGCAAGACTAGACTCCAAAAACAAACAATGAGGCTCCCTTTGTATCCTTTTAAAAGACTAACACATAGATATATTATTTGCTGCTAATAATNTCAAAATGCCAGTATTAATTTAGGCTACATCATGTCATCTCCTTTTCTGGTCTGAATGCAAGACTAGGCTCCAAAAACAAACAATGAAGCTCCCTTTGTATCCTTTTAAAAGACTAACACATAGATATATTATTTGCTGCTAATAATAAAAATGAACTAAGAAATAGTTTTTGATGCCTTTCCTGTATTTTGATATTGTTTAGGATTCTTCCTTAAATATTCTTCAAGTAAATTCTCCAGTCCTTGTGCCAATTGGCTTCTGTGAGTTGAAACAACACATTCGAAGTGTGGGGAAAGGAACTTAACTAAATCTTCCTATTGGAAAACACCTTCAATTCCACTCTGGAATAGGAACAGGAAGTGGAACAGTTAGAATGAAAAGAACCCGGCACAAACAAAGTTTGGTCTTCTTACTATATCCTATTCTAAAAAGCCAAAAAGCAGAAAGCATTGCTGTATCTATGTCGCCGGGCTTCCTTGGTGACTCAGTGGCAAAAAATCTGCCTGCAATGCAGAAGACTTGGGTTCAATCCCTGAGTTGAATGGATGCCCTGGAGAAGGTAATGGCAGCAACCCACTTCAATATTCTTGCTTGGAGAATTCCATGGGCAGTGGAGCCTGGTGGGCTATAGTCCAAAGGATCATGAAAAATTGGATGCTACTGAGCAACTAACACCTTACCATCTGTGTCAACAGTCCCTATCAGCTCTCTTTATTCCTGGGAGATAATGGGATAAACAGGAGACTAGAAATTATGGTAGATTCCAGGAGCACCTAATACCTGAAAGCGATCACGACAGATGCTTAGTAAACATACTGTATTTCCCAAGTGCCATTTTCTTTATTTTTCAAGTTACTTTAAAGCTTTCCATATGACTTTAACTTAGAAAGAATGGACTTTGCCCCAGGCAAAGGAAAATCCTACCTCTTGTTAAATAAAGCCTATCCACTGCCCACACTATACCTGGACTGTGAATTCCTTCCTTATCTATTTAATCAGTCCCATTTCTTAATGAAAAGCTGCCACCTCATTAAACTTTATGTCACTTTCTCCTCCAATGCTGCACACTTTTTATCTTCTATATAGAATTAAATTTCTTGAAAAAGCATTGTCTATGCTCAACTTTCCTTCACCCTATATACTTTGAACCCATTCGAAATAGACTTTTACTCTAGCAGCATTCCCTTAGTAAGCATTCTAATGTTCTACTTGTTGCAAAACGTATTAGTCATTTCTAAATCCTCCTCATATTTGCTCATTTTTCTCCAAATATATATATATACAAACTTAGGTTTCAGAACATTATTTCTATTTTTTTAAGAAAAAAAAAAAAAAAGCTTTATTTCTAAAACTTATCTTTTCTACCTGAATGACAACCTTTTAAATCTCATCTAATTTATAGCCTTGGTGTACCATGTGCTCATAGAAAAATTCCAAATATATATTCCAGAGTTTCATTCGGAACTCTCTCATAAGCTCCCAAATGACGTATCTATTAACTTCTCTATGTCTTCTGTTAGCTTCTTAGTCATCTCAAAATTATGTCCAAATTTTTTCATATTATTTGGAAAACCTGACTTTTCTGAAGTCTTTCTGTTCAAAGTAAATGGCAAGCTCACCTTGCCATTATAGAAAATTTAAAATCATTGAAATACAATCACACAACATTGTATTTCACAACCAACAAAGTCCCTTGCTTTTACTTTCAAAATACAACTACTACTTACACATCCACTGACTGACATTAAATATAAGCCATTATCATCATTCTATTGGATGATTGTAATAGGCAGTCTCCCTGCTTTTACATGTATTCCCTTTTACTTATTTCTAACTCAATAGCTCGAAGGATATTGTTAAAACAGAGGTCAGATTATGCTAATCACTACTCAAAATCTTCTAGTCTATTCCTTTCATGGTAAAAAGCAAAAGTCATAAAAAGATCTATAATAGATAATACATTACTTAATAGTTCTTCCTTCACTTCATGGGAAATAGATGGGGAAACAGTGTCAGTCTTTATTTTGCGGGGCTCCAAAATCACTGCAGGTGATTGCAGCTATGAAATTAAAAGACACTTGCTCATTGGAAGGAAAGTTATGACCNTAATAGTTCTTCCTTCACTTCATGGGAAATAGATGGGGAAACAGTGTCAGTCTTTATTTTGTGGGGCTCCAAAATCACTGCAGGTGATTGCAGCTATGAAATTAAAAGACACTTGCTCATTGGAAGGAAAGTTATGACCAATCTAGATAGCATATTGAAAAGCAGAGACATTACTTTACCAACAAAGGTCCGTCTAGTCAAGGCTATGGTTTTTCCTGTGGTCATGTATGGATGTGAGAGTTGGACTGTGAGGAAAGCTGAGCGCCGAAGAATTGATGCTTTTGAACTATGGTGTTGGAGAAGACTCTTGAGAGTCCCTTGGACTGCAAGGAGGTCCAACCAGTACACCCTAAAGGAGACCAGTCCTGAGTGTTCATTGGAAGGACTGATGCTGAAGCTGAAACTCCAATACTTTGCCTACCTCATGCGAAGAGTTGACTCATTGGAAAAGGTCCTAATGCTGGAAGAGATAAGGGGCAGGAAGAGAAGGGGACAACAGAGGATGAGATGGCTGGGTGGCATCACCAACTCGATGGACATGAGTTTGGGTAAACTCCGGGAGTAGGTGATGGATAAGGAGGTCTGGTGTGCTGCGATTGAGGAGTTGCAGAGAGTTAGACACTTAACTGAGTGACTGAACTGAACTGATGCACTGCAGATATATGCTTCTTTTAAGGGCTATATTTCTGTTCTTTTGTTAATCTAAAGGACCCTTTTCCCAATATGTACATTGTTCATTCATGTACTTCTTCCAAGTTTTTCTTTCAAAGGCCACATTCCCAAAAGAATATGCCTTCTTTTGCTATTTGTCTATTGTGTGTGTGTGTGTATATATATATATATATATATATATATATGACCATATAACATAGCAATTTTACTAATTATTTTTAACTCACTTTCTTCAATAAAACATATACTTCATGAAGAAAGATTATATAAAATTTTTTTTCCCTGAATGTTTTGATCCATAGTCAATATAATATTGCCTGGCATCTAACAGACCTTCTGTCTATTTTGCTGAATCAATGAGTGAAGGCATTTCTGGTATTCATGATTCCCCTTACTTAAGCTAGGAAAGAAATTATATCCTTTAAATTTGAGTGCAAAGACTTAAAAGCAAGAAAATGAATGATATACATTCTAGTCTGAAGGTAAGAGACGACCAATGTGCCAGCTCAAAGACAGGAAGAGAGAGTAAATTCTCTCATTCCAGATTTTGTTCATTTTAGACCTTGAATGGATTGGATGCAACTCACCCACTTTGGGGAGGATGATCTGATTTTCTCAGTTGACCAAGAATAATCTCCTCCAAAAATACTCTCACAAAGAGTCAAAATACTGCTTAACCAAATACCTAGGTACTCCACACTCCCGTTACGTTAGTACATCAAATTTATCATCATAAACATTAAAGTAAAATGTTGTATCATTGTTATGATTAGTTTATAATTAAATAAGTCATTGAAATTCTTTATCTTTGTTCTTCAAAGCACTGAAAAAATCATAGTCATGTTTTATTATACTTTGTGAAAGTTTGTGTTTTATATGAATGACATTTTGTAAAGCTTTAACAACACACAAAAAAATGACATACAGAATAATTTCCCCTGGTGCATTCATCACTAAGAAAAAAAATGCAATGGTAATTGTGCTTTCTTAATACAAAAAAAATCATTAAAAAGTAAGAGTCCTGATATTTAAAGGCAGTTGAAAATGTGTAGGTTATTTCTTGCAATATGCCTTTAACACTACAGCATTGCACATTGAAACTATAAGAAAATATCTTTATTTAAACATCCATTTAAACATTTCTCAATACTTTATTTTGAAAGCTAATATAAATTGAGAAGTAAAACAATAATTTGCATTCCAAAATTAAAGTAAAACAAAAAATACATACTTTTTTCCTAAGTAGACCTTTATTAAACAGTATTTTTCTAGAATTATTACCTTTGAATAATTCAAATTGTCACAAATGTTACGCCAACAATTATATTAACAAGTAAAAACTGTCTTCCTTTATATAAACTGGGTTAAAGGTTTTAGTTAAAAGTCTATTTTTAAATCAAATATTAAAAACTAATCATCAGCAAAGCATTGGAATCTAATATCAAGATTATAGAAATACCAAACTTGAGTTTATTCTTTGGAAAAAAAAAAAGGTGTCTCGGATGACCTTTAGCAATCTTTGACACCATCCATATTCAAACCGTTTAGTAGTCCTCTTGAATTCATCTCCAAAATATATACCAAATGTGTCATTTTCCCTTTTTTTTTTTATTAGACCATTTATACAGGCCAAAATCCTCACTGACCTCCACTCCCATAAGAGATTTCTAACTACCCTTGATCATACTGTTTCCCTGTAAAACAGAGTTATTAATGAGAACTAGTCTACCCCTTAACCTGGTGGCTTACAGAAATAATGGTTTGTGAATGCTCATATCTCTGTGGAAGAGCTAGATGTTTCTCATGGTCTTGACTTGGATTGGCAGAGCAGTCCTGGGCTTGGCTTAGACACATTCACATGTCTGGCAGTCACTGTGTTTGGCTAATGGAAGATAACCTCAGCTCAGATTACTGGCTTTATTTCATGTTTCTTCTCATGCAACAGCCTTGCCTGGGCATCTTTTCATGATGATCCAAGTGAGAGAACAGAAATGTTCAATGCTTTTGAGACTTAGACTTAGATCTGAAATACCACATTTCTGTCACAATCTCCTGGCCAAAATGTGGCTAGTCCAAGACAGATTTAAGAGATGGAGAAGCAGAAATGATGAGAGTTGTTGTAAAGACACATTGCAAGAAATGTAGATATAATAAGGGAATTGGGAAAGTGTGGTGGAAAAGTTGGAAAATTGGAGTCAACATTACAGTCAATCTACCAAAAACTCAATAACCTGTTCAAAACAATATCCATATTATACTTTTAAAATATAAGTCANACATTGCAAGAAATGTAGATATAATAAGGGAATTGGGAAAGTGTGGTGGAAAAGTTGGAAAATTGGAGTCAACATTACAGTCAATCTACCAAAAACTCAATAACCTGTTCAAAACAATATCCATATTATACTTTTAAAATATAAGTCAATGTACTGACCCAAACTTTTAATAACCTATTATTATATTTATAATATATTTAAAACTCCTAATCAAGACTTACAACGTCCTCATGATATGGTTTCTGCCTTCTCTAATCTCATCTTCTATTACTTTCAACAGGGAGACTCCCTGTGAGCACATCTGTTTCTTCCCACCCTGTCAATTTTTTTAAAAAGTAAATATTTATTGAATATTTGCTAAATAAATTAATGGATTAATTAATATGCATGTATTTTATACTAGAATTCATAAACACATTTGTTCAGAACACAAGTATAGCATTGGGAAAAATTCAAGATTTAGATATCATGTTACCTGATTTTTCCTGTTATCCTTGATAGATATTAGGGGTAAAACATAATAGAGTTGAATTTAATCACATTCCACTTCAGTGAATTCTGCCCCAAATTCTGCTAAGATTCAATGCACCTGAATGTCCTTACACAAACACCGATGCTGTTGGAAAACTGTATACAAAAGCAAGATTAAGTTCTTTCTACATCCAAACATTTCAGTATTTTACATTGAGTTTCAAACTTCCATTTGTCTCCTTATACATTGTAGGACACTTTGCAATACAAAATTTTAGACTGAAGTCAATAAATAAAGATAAACGCTATAAAGAATATTGCATTAAATAGAATTGCATGACAGAAAGTGTTAATAAATTAGATAAAATATTACTTGTAAATGTACTGAGGTTGATAACTTTAGTGTAAATTTTCCTGTTGTTAAAGAGGGCCACAAAATCTTCAATATTCAAATTGTTCAAAAATCATTTGTGTGTACTTGTGTGTATGTGTGTGCATGGATGTTTGTGGAAGTGTGAGAGAGAGAGAGATTGAAGGAGCACGTGATAAAGTGCATGTATAAATGGGTAAAATACTAATGAACTGGGTAAACATATATTCTTTGTAATATTCTTCCTTTTTGGTCTCAAAATTTCATAATTTTATGATTTTTTTCAAAACAAAGTTATACTATATAGTACAATAATGAATTTAGGGAAAATGTGTACTGTTGTACATTGGTGTCACCTACAATATTTAAAGTATTGCATAAAATTTTATTTTTCTAGTGCCTTTGTAGACCATTCATACATATTATGACCTAATTAAAGAGCTGTCATGTGAGTAGGACGTACTCTTTGGATTCACTTTATATCAGTGTGTATCAACAAAGACTAGGAAGGGAAAACTGTTATTGCTATTTTAATTACTGCTAGAGTAGTAATTGATAGCCAGATGTTATGAGACATAAAAACTTGATGTGCAGACACCTGGAGTTGAAATTTAGATCTTTTCCTTCTTTACCATGTACCCAGTTGTAGCAAATGCCCTCTTTCATCTCATTGAAATATCCTGTTCTACTATCCTAGCTTGTCTTCCTTTGCAGCAAGGAAAAAACAAAAAGCAAAAAACAATTCATTTGATGTTTCCTTGTATTTTCATTAGTTACCTTCATAACATTTTTGTTTCCCAGTGGGAGTTCATTTCCATAGTGGCATACCTAGATGCCTGGTCACTCAATCATGTCCAATTCTTTGTGACCACATGGACTGTAACCCACCAGCCTCCTTTGTCCATGAATACTGAAGTGGATTGCCATTTTCTATTTCATCCATAGTGACACTGAAGTATATATACCTGGCCAGGTTGCCTTATAGCTAATTGTACAAACAGTCAAGTGAAAGTCATTCAGTTGTGTCCTACTCTATGCGACCCCATGGACTATACAGTCCATGGAATTCTCCAGGCCAGTATACTAGAGTGGGTAGCCTTTCCCTTCTCCAGTGAATCTTCCTAACCCAGGAATCAAACTGGTGTCTTCTGCATTGCAGGCAGATTCTTTACCAACTGAGCTAACAGGGAAGCCCAAGTTAGGTTTCATCTAAAGGGAGTAATGCAGTGTAAAGTGATGCCAATCATGCTTCAAAAGCTTAATAAAACCTAAAACTTGTGCTGACTTTCCTTAATAATAGAACATCAGTATCAATGCAAGCACACTCAGTCTCTCAATCCTGTCTAACTCTCAGCTACTCTATGGATTGTAGCCCACCAGGTTCCTCTGTCATGGGATTTTTCAGGCAAGGATACTGGAATGAGTTGCCATTTCTTCCTCCAGGGGATCTTACTAATTCAGTGAGTGAACCCACATCTCCTACGTCTCCTGCATTATGGGTGGATTCTTTACCACTGATCCATCAGGGAAGCCCTCAGTATCAATACATGTGGGTCAATATAAATGTTGAAGTCTTTGAGGAAGTACATATCACCAATTTTGAGTGGTATTGTTAATTTGATACTAAAAATATGCATAAAGTATGTACATTTTTAACCCACAAATGTAATAATAGCATCTTATATGACTTTGAATGAAAACCAATTCATATATGCTTAGTATTTCTTTAATATTCCTGGGGTAGCTAAAAAACACTTAAACTTTGAAGTTTTATTTACTGTTTACCATCAGACTCTTCTTTGGACCTCAGTCTAGCCTCTGACTTTTTTTGTTATCCTAGCCATTTGCTTCAATAACATCATTATCCATTACTGCCTATCCTCTTCCTTAATCTTGTCCAAGTATATCTTTGTAACCACCATTATATTAACAACAGTTTTTTTTATCATAGGTTTTCTGCTGTGTATACATTTTACCTCAAATGTACTTTAATAGAAGGAAAAGTTGGAAAACACAGCCTAGAAACAGGAAGCCGTATATTGCTGGCCAAATTTTTTCTATAGGTGATTAGAGTTAACAGCATGACATAAATGTCTTCTCTATAGGACAATTGGATAGAACATTTTTTGATCCTCAACTGAAGGAACTGGAGCAGAAAAGATGAAGTGGTTCCTTTTTGTGCCAAATCAAGATGATCTATAGCTGAGTCAATAATAGAATTGCTGGTATATAACATATGTGCCCAAGGCATTGTCTGACCCATAAGAAAAGTTTCAACTTGGTCTATGACTCTTAAAATTAAGCTAGACATAAGGCTTGTTGAAATTATACAATTGACCTGTTTAAAATAGGAAGTGATCTTATAAATCAGTCACTTTAATCTATGTCTGTGGTACATAAATTTAATAAATTTATTCTAGATAATCATTGAACATTAAGTGGAGCTTAAATCAAAGAAAAAAAGCAGTTGTTAATATTTGATTCTTAATGTAGGGTTCTTTCAATTTTCAAATATTTTGGTGCATAAAATGTATAATTAATATTATCATGTAAACAGAGATTGTTTCCTCTGTAACCTTGCAGCTTTAGTAAAGTGAAAGTGAAAGTTGTTCAGGTGCACCTGGATGACCCAGAGGGATGGTATAGGATGGGAGGAGGGAGGGGGGTTCAAGATGGGGAACACGTGTATACCTGTGGAGGATTCGTGTTGATGTATGGCAAAACCAATACAATATTGTAAAGTAATTAAC
>SJYV01040996.1:111441-203717 GCA_006410875.1 Neotragus pygmaeus | reverse complement strand
ATCAGGTGGCCTAAATATTGGAGCTTCAATTTCAGCATCAAGCATCAGTCCTTTCAGTGAGTATTCAGGGTTTATTTCCTTTAGGATTGACTGTTGTCCTTTGATCTCCTTGCTATCCAAGGGACTCTCTAGAGTCTTTTCCAGCATCACAGTTCGAAAGCATCAATTCTTTGGGGCTCAACTTTCTTTATGGTCCAACTCTCACATTCTTACATAACTACTAGAAAAACCATAGCTTTGACTAGACAGACTTTTGACAGCAAAGTAATATCTTTGCTTTTTAATATGCTGTCTGGGTTTGTCATAGCTTTCCTTCCAAGGAGCAAGCATCTTTTAATTCCACGGCTGCAGTCAACATCCACAGTGATTTTGGAGCCCAAGAAAATAAAATTTGTCACTGTTTCCACTTTTTCTTCATCCCTTTGTCACGAAGTGATAGGACCAGATGTCATGATCTAAGTTTTTTGAATGTTGAGTTTTAAGCCAGCTTTTTCACTATCCTCTTTCACCCTCATCAAGAGGCTTTTTAGTCCCTCTTCACTTTCTGATGTTAGAATGGTATTATCTGTGTATCTGAAGTTGTTGATATTTCTCCCAGTAATCTGAATTCCAGCTTGTGATTCATCCAGTCTGGCATTCCACATAATTTACTCTACATAGAAGTTAAATAAGCAGAGGGACAATATACAAAGCCTTTTTGTATTCCTTTCCCAATTTGGAACCAGTCCTTTGTTCCATGTCCAGTTCTAACTATTGCTTCTTGACCTGCACACAAGTTTCTCAGGAGACAAGTAAAGTGGTCTGGTATTCCCATCTCTTTAAGAATTTTCCAGTTTGTTGTGATCCGCACAAAAGCGTTAGCATAGCCAATAAAGCAGAATTAGATTTTGGTGGGTTATTTTTGGATTACATTGCTCTCTCTATGATCCAACAAATGTTGGCAATTTGATCTCTGCTTTCTTGGCATTTTCTAAACCCAGCTTGTACATCTTGAAGTCCTCAGTTCATGTACTGCTGAAGCCTAGCTTGAAGGATTTGGGGCATAATCTTACTAGCATGTGAAATGAATGCAGTTGCATGGTAGTTTGAACATTCTTTGACATTGCCCTTCTTTGGGATTGGAATGAAAATTGACTCCCCAGTGAGTTAACAAACTGCTTTCTACTGGAGCTTGAAATCATTTTGTTCCTATGACAGAAATAAACCTCAGGAGAGCATCTGCCTCTCTATTCAAGCAGGCAAGTCAGAAGACTAAATTACAATGTATTTTGGTTATGGATAAATAACTTAGTAAACTAACTTTTCATTTTACTATCAAGATAAACACCATTCATGGATTTAACAGAATTACAGATAACTCATATTCCTTCTCTTCACCTATATAGAATACTATGATTTACAGAGCAGTAAAGAAGAGATTGTTTCCACAATTTCCATAAAAGAAAAAGGAACTGGGGAAAGTGAGCACTGTGGAGTGAAATTGTTTACATTTAGGAAAACTGTAGCTAGCCAAAGTTCAAGCTATCTTGTACAATACTTTGTACTGATAAAAAATTAAATAAAAAATACACATCTCAAAATAAAAATACTATAGTTATAAACACAAGAAATTCAGAATCAGGCAGCTGGCCTGGCAAATTTTTTCAGGAAGAAAAAGCATTAGCTCAGATACCCCGGTCCCCTAAAAGGAGGAAGTCCTCAAGACCTCAAGCCAAAGCTGAGTTTTAAAGTGTTGGGTTAACAGGTAGGCTTTCGTGTTACTCCACACCCAGGTTTATGTGCCTAAAACTTTCACCAAAATAACAATTCAATACGTCTTTGGCAACAAAGCTCATTTTTTTCCGAAGACTGTTCTCAACCTAATATATAGAACAAAGATTTATTTTAGTTCTCCCACTTGTTCAGTGGGAAATGTGCTGTCTCTTATACACATCTAGATGTGTATAAGAGACAGCTTTAATTCTGTAAATTGCATAATCAAAGGTTTTATTATTCCAAATGGTAACTACTTCTAATTGTTCAGATGCACAATTGCAGTTATAAAAGCATTGAAAAACAAACCAGTTTCTGGAAAGCCGAACATATGTTCTGCAATTTTAACTGTAATTTCAAGAGACAATGTAATATTTAATTCTTAAGCAAAGAGCTATTGAGAACTCACTATACACATATTCTATTTAGTTTCACAAAACTGGGATTTGCTAATAGATAATCAATATGGAGAGATTCTTCATAAAATCCACACAATAGAAATGATACTTTCAGTTCAGTTCAGTTGCTCAGTCATGTCCAACTCTTTGCAACCCCATTGACTTCAGCACGTCAGGCTTCCCTGTCCACCATCAACTCCTGGAGCTTGCTCAAACTCATGTCCTTCGAGACCGTGATGCCATCCAACAATCTTAACCCCTGTCATCCCCTTCTCCTGCTTTCAATCTTTCCCAGGATCAGGTTTTTTTCCCAGTGAGTCAGTTCTTCCCATTAGGTGGCCAAAGTATTAGAGCTGCAGCTTCAGCTTCAGCATCAGTCCTTCCAATGAATATTCAAGACTGATTTCCCTTAGGATTGACTGGTTGATCTCCTTGCAGCTAAGGGACTCTCAAGAGTATTCTCAAACACCACAGTTCAAAAGCAACAATTCTTTGGTGATCAGCTTTCTTTATAGTCCAACTTTCATATCCAGATATGAATACGGGACAAACCATAGCTTTGACTAAACAGACATTTGTTGGCAAAGTATATCTCTGCTTTTTAATGTACTCTCTGTGTTGGTGATAGCTTTTCTTCCAAGAAGCAAGTGTCTTTTACTTTCATGGCTATAGTCACCATATGCTGTGATTTTGGAGCCCAAGAAGATAAAGTTTGTCACTATTAAACAATAGTTTGTTCTTTACAACAATTTGAATCAGAGCTAACGATTCTAGAAACCCAGAAAACATACACAGAATACCAATGGATAAGAAAAATGTAAGCCATAATAGTGAGTGTTCTGGATTTTCAGCTACAAAAACAGCATTTTTATTAGTGAGAACTGGAGAATATAGAATGATGTATTCGAATTTTTTAATAATTTCCCACAGTTTGTTGTGATCCACAACATCAAGGCTTTGGCAAAGTCAATAAAGCACAAGTAGATGCTTGCCTGGAACTCTTTCTTTTTTGAAGATATAACAGATGGTAATTTGATCTCTGGTCCCCTTGCCTTTTATAAATCCAGCTTAAACATCTGGAGGTTCACTGTTCACATACTGTTGAAGTCTGGCTTGGAGAATTTTGAGCCATGGGATTGGAATGAAAAGTGACCTTTTCCAGTCCTGTGGCCATTCTTGAGTTTTCCAAATTTACTGGCATATTGAGTTCAGCACTTTCACAGCATCCTCTTTTAGGATTTAAATAGCTCAACTGGAATTCCATCACCTGCACTAGCTTTGCTCATCGTGATGCTTCCAAAGGCCCACTTGACTTCACATTCCAGGATGTCTGACTCTAGGTGAGTGATCACATCATTGTGATTATCTGGATGATGAAGAATTTTTTTTTTTTTTTGGGTATAGTTTTTCTGAGAAATCTGTATGCAGGTCAAGAAGAAACAGAACTGGACATGGAACAACAGAGTGGTTCCAAATCAGGAAAGGAGTATGTCAGGGCTGTATATTGTCACCCAGCTTATTTAACTTATATACAGAGTACATCATGAGAAATGCTGGACTGGATGAAGAACAAGGTTGCCAGGAAAATGTCAATAACCTCAGATATGCAGATAACACCACTTATGGCAGAAAACAAAGAACTAAAGAGCTTCTTGATGAAACTGAACGAGGAGAGTGAAAAAGGTGGCTTAAACTCAACATTCAGAAAACTAAGATCATGGCATCTGGTCCCATCACTTTATGGAAATAGACTGGGAAACAATGGAAATAGTGACAGATTTTATTTTGGGGGGCTCCAAAATCACTGCAGATGGTGACTGCAGCCATGACATTAAAAGATGTATGCTCCTTGAAAGAAAAGTTATGATCAAATCTAGACAGCATAGTAAACAGCAGAGATATTACTTTGCCAACAAAGTTCCATCTAGTCAAAGTTTTGTTTTTTCCAGTAATCATGTATGGATGTGAGAGTTGGACCATAAAGAAAGCTAAGTCCCAAAGAGTTGGTGTTTTTTTTTTTAATTTATTTTATTTTTTTAATTTTACTTTGCAATACTCTATTGGCTTTGCCATACATCAACATGAATCCACCACAGGTGTACACAAGCTCCCAATCCTGAATCCCCCTCCCACCTCCCACCCCACAACATCTCTCTGGATCATCCCCTTGAACTGTGGTGTTGTAGACTCTTGAGAGTCTCTTGGACAGCAAGGAGATCCAACCTGTCCATCTTAAAGGAAATTAGTCATGAATATTCATTGGAAGGACTGATACTCCAATACTTTGTCCACCTGATACAAAGAAATAACTCATTTGAAAAGATCCTGATGCTGGGAAAGATCGAAGGCAGGAGGAGAAGGGGATGACAGAGGATGAGATGGTTGGATGGCATCACTGACTCGATGGACATGAGTTTGAGTAAACTCTGGGAGTTGATGATGGACAGGGAAGTCTGGTGTGCTGCAGTCCATGGGGTCCCAACTCAATTGTGTCAGTTGCACGCAACAGAGTGACTGAACTGAATTGATTCATATTCTAGTGTTGTATTGGCTGGAATGTGACTGCCTGACTCATACTAGGAATAACAGTAGATACCATTTTAGATATAAGGTTAATCTAGATTTAGGATTGTAGACATTGTCATTGTTCATCAATATCTGTGTGCCTCACTTTTTAGGAAACACAGGAAGCTATGCTTCTCAGACCGCTTGAATTTAGGTAGAGACTAAGTCATTCTAAAGAGCTTTGGAAAAGAATGATATTTATAACCCTTGAGCTGAGCTATACTTTTCTTTCTATTTCCATGCTAATGTGTGCTGGGAGTCACGTCATTACATGGTGGTGCTATGAAATAAACAAGAACTGGATCCATGAATCTCCAAAGAGTCAGAAGACTTTGGCAGATCAACAAATAGTCTTTTTTTGTGTTGAATCACTGGGGTTTCTGGATTTTATGGGACCTCTAGTTTAAAATCAATTATTTGGCACTCAGTCTTCTTTACAGTCCAACTCTCATATCTGTACGTGACTACTGGAAAAACTATAGATTTGACTATACAGATTTTTACCAGAAGAGTAATGTCTCTGCTTTTTAATGCACTGTCTAGGTTTGTTGTACCTTTTCTTCCAAGGTACAATAACCTTTTTGTTTCATGGCTGCAGTTAACATCTGTAGTGTTTTTGGAGTCCATGAAAATAAGGCCTGTCACTCTTTCCCCATCCATTTCCCATGAAGTGATAGGACCAGATGCCATGATCTTAGTTTTTTGAATCTTGAGTTTTAAGTTAGCTTTTTCACTCTCCTCTTTCACCTTCATCAAAAGGTCTTTTAATTCCTCTTTGCTTTCTTCCATAAGAGTGATTTCATCTACATATCTCAGGTTGTTGATATTTCTCATGGCAATCTTGATTCCAGTTTGTGCTTCATCCAGCCTGGCATTTTACATGATGTGCCCTGCATATAAGTTAAATAAGCAAGGTGGCAATATACAGACTTGATGTACTCCTTTCCTAATTTTGAACCAGTCTGCTGTTCCATGTCCAGTTCTAACTCTGTTGCTTCTTGACCTGCATGCAGATTTATCAGAAGGCCAGTCAGGTGTTCTGGTTTTCCTATCTCTTTCATAATTTTAGAGTTTGTTGTAATCCGCACAGTCAGAGGCATTAGCATAGTCAATAAAGAAGAAGTAGTTGTTTTTCTGGAATTCTCTTGCTTTTTCAATGATCCAAAGGATATTGAACCCTAGGTTGAAGGATTTTTATTATTATCTTGCTAACATGAAATGAATGCAATTGTGCCATAGTTTGAACATTCGTTGGCATTGTCATTCTTTGGGATTGAGTAGAAAACTGACCTTTTCCAGTCCTGTGGCTACTGCTGAGTTTTCCAAATTTGCTGGCTTATTGAGTGCAGCACTTTCAGAGCATCATCTTTTAGGATTTGCGATAGCTCAGCTGGAATTCCCTTATCTCTACTAGCTTTGTTTGTAGTAATGCTTCCTAAGGCCCACTTGACTTCTCACTGCAGGATATCTTACTCTAGGTGAGTGATCACATCATCGTGGTTGTCTGAGTCATTAAAATCTTATTGTATAATTCTTCTGTGCATTCTTACCACCTCTTCTTAATATCTTCTGCTTCTGTTGGATCCATACCATTTCTGTCTTGTACTGTACCCAACTTTGCATGAAATATTCCCTTGGTATCTCAAATTTTCTTGAAGTGATCTCTAGCCATAGATTTGATTTAAAAAACAAAAAGTCTAAGCATGCTGTCTTTCTTCATAGGTCTCCTCACTTGAAGACTTTTAAAATTTCTTAAATTGAGTCTCTAAATTCTTTGAAAGCCTTCAATTTATATGTTTATTGCATCTTCACTATGTATGTGTATGTATATATTTGGAAACATATGTACTTCACATTTCCTGATCTTAAAATGGGACTATTAATATTCTCATATTAGAGATTGGTTTAACATTAAACAAATTATTGCATGACTGTTGGGTGTTTCTGCTGCCAAACTATTGGACACAATTTAGCTGGCATGATATGTTCAGGACTCTTAGCATCAACATCTGTGTAATGAAGTGGGGGGAGGTAAAAATGAGCCAAAGGAGTAGTTCACGTGCAAGGTAGTGGTGGGGCAACGGTTTCAACCAACTACTGGAGGGAATTTTAAATTGAGAATGTCCTTGCAACCTTTTCTGTAGTTGAGCTGAAATCTTCAGGCCTTTATGCCCCATAAGAACCTATCATTGGAAATGACCTACTTGGAAAGGGAAAATGGCAGATGGGACCATGTGATTTTCACTGTTCACCACAATATGAACACATCTAAGCACATCATAAACACTTGCCAATTTTTTATACAAGCCAAGTTTATATTTCCCTTGTTAATCCATCAATTACATTTGGGAATATACATTAAAATTAGACAAAACTGCTATAAATATAAATTAGTTGCATCATTAAAAAATGTAATATATTAGTGGTTCCAAAATCTTATAATTCTCACTATGAATGAGAAGTCTATAGTGGAGAAGGTAGAATTTATATCTGGCTTTTATTCTCTTTGAAATTCCATATTTTCCTGATCTCAATAATTGTTTTTATAGCATCTTGTGTTGGGGCCAGGATAAAGCTATTTTGAAAGAAAAGAGAGAGATAAAGGGGTGGGGGAGAACAGCTTACTTTAGTTCTGGCTTCAGGGAGTATAAGGTTGGTCCTGTCACCCATGAAGCTTTTGGTGCTCATGAAGGTGAAGGTGAAGTCCCTCAGTCATGTCCGACTCTTTGAGACACCATGGACTGTAGCCTACCAGGCTTCTCCTTCCATGGGATTCTCCAGGCAAGAATACCGGAATGGGTTACCATTTCCTTCTCCAGGCAATCTTCATGACCCAGGGATCAAACCTGGGTCTCCCGCATTGGAGGCAGATGCTTTAAACTCTGAGCCACCAGGGAAGCCCATGGTTGATTCAAATCTATGAGATCAACCACTGGCAGTGCTCAAGAATGATACATCTCTTGCAGATGGCAATTCCTATTGTCAATACTCCTTTACCCCATTTACAGCAGCTTATCCCATTGAGACTTCTGAGCAGGAATCTTGCAGTTTCGGGCAAGCCATTGTGACTTGCTGACTTTAAAATTTACTCAATCCAATGAATTTCCAAAAATTCGCTTTGTCTCTGGGAAAACCCATGCATCCTTGTGCTGAAAAGCATGAAAAGACAGATCCCAATCCAGTCCTCTCTCTCTTACTCTTCTACATTAGCTCCAGGCAGCCACTCTTCTTTGGAACTTGTCAGTTGTAAGGTTTCAGAGTTTATGTCTCTGGAGTCAGTGGTGAGTGTGGCAGTGTGGTCATGAGTTCCTGTGGTAAGTTGGTCATAGTGATCATCTAATCAAGTGTCAATGGTCAAGAGACACCTTATTCATGGTTGTGGGAAGCAAACTCCACCCTTCACATAAGGCTATACTGTCAGAAGGATCTTGACAACTGTATTGAAGAAAATAACTTGCTTGTTGATTTCTCAATTCCTTTATATTGAGTTTGAAAATGACTTAATGGTGGTAAAACCACTTTGGAAAGTCTTCATAAATAGTTTAATTAGTTATATTAAAACTGGAGAGGGATGGGACACATGGCATCAGTTTTTTCAACTAGCTGTCTTCGGTTGAAACCCCAGAAGACAAAGAATCCTATGTAATATTCTGTCATAGATTCTGTTTTGTTTCATAAGATATGCTTGAAGGATTAATAGTTTATAATATTTGGCCTATCAGTGCATTATGACAAACATAATATTTCTGAGAATCAGACATTCTTAAATCTAGTGCAAAACAAGTGAACAGAATTACTGCAGTAAAGTTAAAGTCATTCAATCATGTCCAACTCTGCAACCACATGGTCTGTAGAGTCAATGAAATTCTCCAGGCCAGAATATTGGAGTGGGTAGCCTTTCCCTTCTCCTAGGGATCTTTCCAACCCAGGAATTGAACCTAGGTCTCCCACATTGCAGGGGGATTCTTTACTAGCTAAGCCACTAGGGAAGTCCAAGAATACTGGAGTGGATAGCCTATCCCTTCTCCAGTGGATCTTCCTGACCCAGGAATCTAACTGGGGTTTCCTGAATTGCAGGTGGATTCTTTACCAACTGCATTATCAGGGAAGCCCAATGTATATAGACTTTGATCTGGTAATTCTATTTTAATAATTTATCCCATCAGTTCAGTTCAGTTCAGTTCAGTCCAATCACTCAGTTGTGTCCTATTCTTTGTGACCTCATGAATCGCAGTATGCCAGACCTCCCTGTCCATCACCAACTCCCAGAGTTCACTCAGACTCACGTTCATTGAGTCAGTGATGCNCTGATTTAAAAAATTTATAAGGTTCTAAAATATATTAATAAAATATTAAGGACTGGGGTTTAAAGTTTTAATAACTTCCTTATTTTTTAAAAACATAATTTAATAAAATTTGTGATAAAATATAAGCTATAAAATTTAAGCATATTAAAATATAAGTAAGCTGATATTATCTTTTGAATAAAACAATTATATAATTATGGAAACAGGTGATTAAAGAAAATTGTCTACCATTTCTGACATTTGTGTTAGAAGGAAATGAATTTTGATCTCCTTATTCTGACACTCAAAAGCAAGAATAAAAATTTATTTTTGTGGAAAAGTCATCAGAAAAAAAAGACAAATGTTTACAAGGCAAATAATCTATATAGACATTTTCCCAAAGAAGATACACAGATAACCAAGAGGTATATGAAAAGGGCTCAACATTTCTGGCCATCAAGGACAAGCAAATCAAAACCATAATGAGATATCACCTCACACCTGTTAGAATAACTATTCTCAAAAAAAAAAAAAAAAAGAAATATCAAGTGCTGGCAAGAATATGAAGAATGTTCTGTGCATTTTTAATGGGAATGTAAACTATTACAGCTGCTATGGAAACTGTAGAGAGTTTTCTCAAAAAATTAAACACAGATCTACCATATTATCTAGAAAACCCACTTCTGATTATATATGCAGTGGAAATGAAAATAAGATCTTGAAGAGATATCTGCACTCCCGTGTTCATTGCAGCATTATTCACATATCTAAAGATATGGGTAATCTAAGTGTCCATCAATGGTAAAATGGATAAAGAAACTGTGGTTTACAATACAATAAAATATCAGTCAGCAATGCAAAACAAGGATATCCTACCAGGTGACTTTATGAGTGGGCCTTGAGGGCATTAGGATAAGTGAAATAAGTCAGAGAAAGACAAATACTGTATGATATCAATTATGTCTGGAATTTTAAAAAAGCAAAAGTCAGAAAAAAAAAGTTGAATGATGATTACCAGGGGCTGAGAAGAGGAGGAAAGACAGTATATTGGTCAAAGGCACAATCTTCTAGTTAGAAGATAAGTTATGGGGATCTAATGTACAACAGTATTTCCTAGGAAGTGCCAGGGGTAAAGAATCTGCCTGCCAAAGGGTTCAATCACTAGGTTGGAAGGATCCCCTGAAGTAGGAAGTAGCAAGCCATTCCAGTATTCTTGCCTGGAAAATTCCATGGACTGAGGAGCCTGGCAGGCTACAGTTCATGAGGCCTCAAACAGCTGGACATGTTCAGCACGCATAATATACAATAGGGCGATTACTCTGAACAAAAGTAGTATATATTCGAAATTTGGTAAGAGAGCAGATGTTTAATGCTATTACCAAAAAAGAAATGGTAATTATGTGATATGATGGAAGTGTTTGCTGTGTTGATGATTATTTGTAATACATGTGTATTAAGACATTGTACAGTTTAACCTTATAGGTGTTTTATATCAACTGTATTCCAACAGAACTGGAAAAACCTAAATGAAGGGAGTTGTTCTACTTTTCTTTTTCTTTCTCAAATTTTCCTGTTTGGTTTGTTTTTGGCATAAATTTGTCTACATTTTTAAAGACAGCAAACTTCTTTTTTTTCCCCCTAAGACTACAGCAGAATAAAAAAAAAAAAGATAAAATATTAGATTATTTATGATGAGTGCATTTTAGAATGCCATTGAATTGAAATTGTAATTGTTTCCTTGAGGCAATGGAATGACTATGACATGTCAAAGAGTTTTCCTTGATCCCTTCAAGAAAAAACCATGAGGAAAAGTATTCAATACAAACAAATACAGTACCAGGATTAAAAATAAAATCATATATACAAAATGAAAAGAAAATCAAGGAAAAAATATTCAGTTTTGGTAAATCTAAAACATAACTTAGACAAGATGTGGAATATAGTCCTAGTTCTTAAGACCCAATAGGTACTGTCCCTTTACTTGTACTTGCAGCCTTCTCTTGAATTCTGTGTTACTACTTTTACAGAAACTCTCAGTATTTTTTTTTAATAAGCATTGATTTTTACTTTCATCCAAATAGAGAATACGTACAGTGTATGAAAAAAAAAAAAATGTCCCCAGACATAGTCTCCCGTTTGCTTGGATTCCTCACAGCAAGATGGCTTCTTACACTGTAGTTCAGTACTCTGAGTGAGCATGTTCGAGAAAACTAGGGAAAAGCTGGGTCATCTTTTATGATGTGGTTTTGAAAGTCACACAGTGTCACCATCACCATAGTTTATTTCTCAAAGCTGTACCTTTTGATGAAAGAATGGCTAGGGCCCTGTGTAAAGAAAGCATGTGGAACCGGAGATGTTGTTTCTTCAGTCTGTGGAAAATATAATGTCTTCCATAATGGGATCATATGTTCACGGAGCCTCTCAGAATTTCCCTACAAACTCCTAATAATTTTAAAGAAAAAGTGTGCCTGTAAATTATCAAAATTAAGAAAGATGCCTACCTGGAGGGGAAGGATAAGGTGAAATGATAGTTAGGGTGTTTGGGATCTACATGTATGCACTGCTATGTTTAAAATAGATAATCAATAAAGACCTACTGTATAGTACAGGGAACTCTGTTCAAAGTTATGTGGCAGCCTCGATGGGAGGGGAGCTCTGGGGAGAATGGATACATGCATATGTAAAGCTGAGCCCTTTCACTGTTCACCTGAAATGATTACAACATTGCTAATCAGCTGTATGTCAATGTAAAATAAAATATTTTTTAAGAAAGATGGCTGCCAATGAGGGGAATTAGAATGCCAATCTCCTCCACTGTACTTAGATCCAGTTCACCTAGGTAAGATCATCTCTCTCAATTATGCAAATGTGGGAATGCAAAAAGACATTATTCCAGGATTATGATATTACTAAGGGATTAAATCTTCTGTTCTTGTATATATCTAGTATGTAAGGCTTGTCCTTGTAGAAGATATCACCAATTTTGAAAGGCTATCTTAAAATGTTCAAAGCTGACTTCTTACAAATTTCCTTTCCTTAGTATCACACTATTTTCACTTTATGGTGCATATATATAAGATATAAAGCAATATATTACCACTTCTTCCCTTGAATTTACAATGTTATCTCTCTATTTGAGACAAGAATCCAGTCATTTTCCTCCCTCTTGTCACAAGTACGTATTGTTGCTATGGTTCTTTAGATAATTGCCTTTCCTTTTTATTGCCCTGTTTTTGGCGGACTTCCACATCACAGCTGCTGTAAGATAATATGAATGACTGCTTAGTAAAAGATAGTTTTGAAGCTGCTGACCAGGAAAATCTACTTTTGTGCAGGAGTTAGAGATTCAGCAGTACCTCTAGGATCTCTCTGGAGAAAGTGAAAAGTGGCAAACTGCCTGGTTATGTGGTATATTTTTAAATTATAGGTGGTACTAGTGTTAAAAAGCCCACCTGCCAATGCAGGAGACATAAGAGATGCGGGTTGGATTCTGGGTCGGGAAGATCCCCTGGAGAAGGACATGGTTACCCACTCCAGTATTCTTACCTGGAGAACACCATGAACAGAGGAGCCTGGCAGGCTACAGTCTATAGGGTCATAAAGAGTGGGACAGGACTGAAATGATTTAGCACGTAGGAACTCAAGTTATGTTTGTCATCAAGTCAGGAGTTAGAAAGTGATCCCTCTTTTTCTTTGTATGATAATCAAAAGATTTATTTCCTCGTAAGAAAGAAAAGTAAGACAGTGAAGTTCCCGACTCTTTGCAACCCCGTGGAATGGAGCCTACCACGCTCCTCTGCCTATGGAATTTTCCAGGCAAGAGTACTGATGTAGGTTGTCATTTCCTTCTCCTTTATTTCCTCATAGGGCTATAGGATTGTAAGAGATTGATTTCTGGTCAATCTGGCATTAAAATAAGTTAAAATGTTCTTTGTAATTTTGCCTGTCCTCTGAATAAGATTACTATTTACTATAAGAAAAAAGTGCATTAGTTGTTCAGTCATGTCTGACTTTTGTGACCCTATGGATTCGTAGCCTGCCAGGCTCCCCTGTCCATGGGATTTTTCAGGCAAGAATACTGGAAAGCGTCACCATTACTTTCTCCAGAGAATCTTCCCATGCAGGAATTAATCCCAGTTTTTTTTACATTGCAGGCAGATTCTTTACTACCTGAGTCATAAGCAAGGACTTAAACTTGTTACTAAATGTAAACAAGGACTCATTTGTAAACTTTTGTTTACAAGTTCAGGTCACAGTAGAATACAAACATTTTAAATAATATTTGAAAATTGAAGATAACCTATTATGTAAAAATAAAATTATAAGTGGATACAAATAAAAACTGTATGCAAGATCTGTTTTTCTACACTGCGTGTGTGTGTGCTCAGTCGTGTCTGATGCTATGCAACCCCATGGACTGTAGCCCACCAGGCTCATCTGTCCATGGAATTCTCCAGGCAAGAATACTGAAGTGGCTTGTCATTTCCTCCTCCAGAGGATCTTTCTGACCCAGGGTTCAAACTCATGTCTCTTGTGTCTGATGCATTGGCAGACAGACTCTTGACCCCTGTGCCACCTGGGAAGCCTCCTTCTACACTCTGGAAGAGGTAATAAAAAGAAGTGAAGAAGTAAGAATTATAGGTTTTTTCATTAAATATTAAGAAAATGAAAAGGTAATCACCTGCCCTGTCTGGGAATTTTTAAAATGTATCTCTTTGAACATTACTATTTTAGAAAGTTTTGGTAATAGGTGAAACATATTCTCTGAGGGGGAAAAAAAGACACTACAATAACATTTACATCTTTAATTGGAATAATCAGTGTGAATCCATATCTTTTATAAAACATTTCATCCAACTCTGTCCATATTATATGGGACTGAAGAATATCAGAGTGTCCTTGCTTTCTACTCACTTTCTATTCATCACCAGAATATTTATTACATCTTACTACTGTCCTCTAAGAAACTATGAATGTAACTGATTTTCATGGCTTTAGGATGTAAGGAAAATGTCATGTTAGATCTGGTAACACTGCTGTTGTTAATACATGGGTGCTGTAATGATATATGTAGTATAAAGAAATAGCTTGTAATTCTCTGTAAGCAATATTTGAAAATGTCACTTTTAACAATATTATAAGCTGTAATAATGCTGATTGCAAGTGTTGAGTCTGCAAAAGACTGTGATTCACTGGTGATGTTCAAATGAGAAAAGTCAATGTAAAATGCTTTGTTGTTGTTCAGTCCCTGATTCATGTCCAATAATTTGTGACCCTATGAAGCACGTCAGTCTTCCCTGTCTTCTACTATATCCTGGAGTGTGCCCAAAATCATGTCCATTGAGTCAGTGATGCCACCCAACTCTCCCATCCTCTGCAATCTCCTTCTCCACCTGCCTTCAATCTTTACCAGCCTCAGGGTCTTTTCCAATGAGTCAGTTCTTCACATCAGGTGGACAGATTATTAGAGTTTCAGCTTCAGCATCAGGCCTTCCAAAGAATATTTAGCATTTATTTCCCTTAGGATTGACTGGTTTGATCTCCTTGCTCTCCAAGAGACTCTCAAGAGTCTTCTCCATCAACACAGTTCAAAAGCATAATTCTTTGGCACTCAAACTTCTTGTGGAAAACCACTAGACCATTCAGATATGACCTATATCAAATCCCTTATGACTATACAGTGGAAGTGAGAAATAGATTTAAGGGACTACATCTGATAGAGTGCCTAATAAACTGTGGATGGAGGTTTGTGACATTGTACAGGAGACAGGAATCAAGACCATCCCCAAGTAAAAGAAATGCAAAAAATTAAAATGGCTGTCTGAGGAGGCCTTAAATATAGCTGTGAAAAGAAGAGAAGCAAAAAGCAAAGAAGAAAGGAAAAATACAAGCATCTGAATGCAGAGTTCCAAAGAATAGCAAGGAGAGAGAAGAAAGCCTTCCTCAGTGATCAGTGCAAAGAAANGTGACAGGAGCATATTATGCTGCTAGATGAAGTTTCAAACTTTATTACATGATTTGATTTCACTGAGATCCATGGAGATGAACTGAAATATTTAGTGACATTTTTTTTTAAACCATTTCCTCCTCAGAAACAGATCAAAGAATACCTGCATACAGTCTATTACACCTGGCACCCTAATAAAAATTCTGAATACTTGCACAATTGAATCAGTTCTCAGTTCCCTATCTATCAAAATTAGCAATTCATAAACCTAGGTAAACAAAACTTCTGACAAATACATAAATATCCTTTTAGTTAAAAAGGATAATGTGTATGACATTGAAAAGTAAGTAGAACAAATACTTTAATATGTACTGCCCCAAGCACAAATGGAGTTAACAGTCTGTCAATACATCAATTTTACTGTACTTCAACTGTAAAAGATCACTCAAACAAGAACATATTATTGCAGTAATACTGTTTCCCTACATTTATCTAGCCATCTTTTATGTTATTTCAACTATTTATAACACAGTATATATTTAATTTATATTCACACCTAGAAATATCCCTTTCTGTGTTCCCAGAAAAAAAATAGCACTATTAATGGTATATACTTTTTGTTATGTGTCTTTAGAAATATTTCAAAAAAATTTATTTTTAAAATTTACTATACAAGAGCAAAGATCTCCCTTTCTCAAATTTGTGTCTTATAATTCTGGACATAATATTGATTTAAGAATATACAGTGTAATCAAAAAAGTTAGCTCCAAAAATAGATAATAAACTTCACTTCCATGTTCATAAAAGTCAACATCTTCCTTCACTCCTTCCTACTCAAATCAGACATTTAAACAGTGTGATTTTTTTTTTAACAGTGTGATTTTTATTTTCCAGCAATGTTTATTTTAAAATTTCTTCGTGATCTTATTGGTTTCCTTGGAAAAGCACTCTACTTTAATTCTTTGTGATACTAGATTCCCTAGATTTCAGATATGCTCAAGGACTTGATCAGAACGCTACAATGGAAAAGAAAGGATAGCCTGTGACTTATGGCAGATTATGGTATCGATCAAAATTAGTTCTACATGACTAGGCTTCTGGTAAAGTTAACTGGAGCACCTGGAATAAGACAGACACATTCTTTCTTGGTGGAACTGAGGAGCTGGTGATGTGTGATNAAAGGATAGCCTGTGACTTATGGCAGATTATGGTATCGATCAAAATTAGTTCTACATGACTAGGCTTCTGGTAAAGTTAACTGGAGCACCTGGAATAAGACAGACACATTCTTTCTTGGTGGAACTGAGGAGCTGGTGATGTGTGATCCTACACATTCTTGGTACTTCACATTCTAAGCATGTGCTATTACTTAGGCCAACCTCATTTCCAAGCTCTACTACAAATCATTAGAGTATATAAAATTGTACCATAGTTAATTCCCATAAATCCAGCTCATGTTCTTCATTTTGTCCATGAGGTTGCTGTGACTGCCACTTCATACAAGAAATTAACAAGCATCATCAGTTGTTGCCCCATCACATCTCCTATGTTCATTTTATAAAACACTCATGATAATGCACAAGTGATGATCTTATGTGACTTCAGTCAGGCAATACCTTTGGCATGCAGGATTTTTCACTGGGAATTAAAGACTAGGGAAGCATGCACCAGTACTACTGAGACACACCTTTGTGGGAACCATCTGCTAATAGTGACTGAATCCTCACCAACTAAAAAAGAACTTATATACCATAATTGCTTCCCCTGCTACTCAACAATCTCTCTCACTTTTGTAACAACCATTTACTAGGTATATGAAAATCAGCAGTTAAACTCTCTGAGTCATTTTATTTTTCAGTGATATTTTAAATTAAATACCAACATTAAGTAAAAGTAATTAATTTGATGCCTAGATCTGTACTCTTGTATAGCTTTCTTTTTTCTTATTCTTTTTTTTCAAGCATTATGTTTTACAAGATGCATTAGAGAGCTAAGCATACTTAATTATGTCAACAATGTTTATAGACACATGGTAATATGGATACAACTTAAGATAATGCTTCACCTTCATATGACAGATTATATTTTCCAAAAATTATCACTACAATATATCCAGTTTCCTGTGTTCGCTTTAGAACTTTGCTACTTTTCTGTCAAATGGCATAGCATATATACCTTCCTACTGAACTTTGTCATAAGTGATAAAACATGATTTCAGAGGCTGAAAGACAAGGTAGCTTTTCCGGATTGTCTCTCAGAAGGCTCACTTTTGGAACCAGGTAACCAGGCTTTGAGAAATCCAAACAGTCACATGTAAGTATTCTTGATGAAGACCTAACATCAAACCATCCAACATGTGGTGGCATGAGAGTTCAAATAATTCTATATCCCATCACTGTCCCAAGAAATGTGATGTTGCTGACTTTCCCCAGAAACTCCTGCCAAAATTGTAGATCCTCGAGATAATAAAAGACTGTCATTGGCTTAAGATATTATATTTTATAGCGATTGTTATAAAGTGAAGGTAGTCTGCTTATTGCGTAATATTTTGATACTCTGAGCCTCTCACACCCTTCTGTTTTCCCCTGGGGTTATATACTGCATACTTTACTGAAGTCAATTATACAGTTATTCCAAATTTTGTTTTGCATCATTTTGTAGGTCTCCCTCTTTTTCCCATTATAAGTGAAAAATCATCCAAATAAGTTTGCTTTATCAAACACTACCAGGATTGTTATTTTTCTTTCTTCGATGGTAAATCTGACTGATAAAAATATCTTTAAAAATATAGAATGAATATAGTATTCAGTAGACTTCTTTATTAGACATATAATGCTTTTAAGCATTAGCATACTTTCCTTAGAAACTGAAAAAAATGTTGGGGTTGATGTTGGTGAGACATTTAAGTAGCACATGCTTATGTTCCTTGGGAAATACCAAATGTGATACAGAATAATGGCTATATATTAGCAGCTTGATAATTACTTACTTTTTTTTCCTCTTACAATCTATTTTTTTTCTGTATTTGCATATTCCAATGTTGGTAGAGCATTCAGACCTACTCTTGGTTCATTATGTATCCTAATCTTCATGCTGACTCTCAGCTTTACTGTTAAAGCATGTTGACTTCTCTCAGGAATTGATTTGCAAATATGGTTTGTGACAACTGTCTTTAATGTTCTAGAAATTTCAGGGTAGTCCTAGAGTTTTACATCTTTCAGTTTCTCATAGTTTAACCATCATCATCTACTAGCCAACTGAAAGCCTTGTGTCTTTGCTGCAATGAATTAAAGAAAGCTACCATAGACAATAAAGAAACTAATGGTCTGGCTCTGAGCCAGAAAAACATGATTAACAAAAACAGGTGGCACACTGGATTGGACCATAGGTAGTCATTTGCCAAACCTTCTATTGAAATAAGAACACTGTAGAAATGTTTCTGTTTAATATTTGGCATCTTCACAAAGCCTAGTTTCATTTATTATTTAAACATTCTTCTGTCTACAAAATGGTTAAGAATAAATATATGAATATCTTTTAAAGATTTAAAGAGAAAGAAATCAAAAAAATATATATTTTAAACTTTAGCCAGTATCACAAATACAATTTTAACTTGCAAAAAAATTTAAAATCTTTGGAATTAAAATATGTTTGATGATGACAATTTGATGATTATCCCAGGAGTTATCTAATGAAAGTCACTTAAACTAAACACCTGGATTCATTAGAGAAAACAGTAGCTTCTTTGGCAGGCACAAAAAAATATTTATTTGAGTTTTCTTGTAAATAGAAAAAAAAGTTTTTAAATTGAAGGCATAGAGAAACATATGCTGAATTTTTAGTCTATAAATAAAAAGCAAGTTAAAGTTCAAAATGCAACCAACAGTAATTAAAAAGTTTATTTCTTTTTATAAATATAGTTCAAGCTTACAAGTAGTAGCCAAAATGCATGAGTTAATTAATTCAGTTAAAAGTAGTTCTGGCTCACTCTTTACAAATCATGTATAAAATAAGGAACCAACCAAACAGAAACGATTTCCTTATGAAGCTTGTTTTCTACTAAGAAGTATAGATAATAATGAAGATAAATATATGACATGTGAGGAGTATAAAATATAAGAATAAGCATATAATAATTATAGAGAAAGAGGATATAATTTTAAATATTCTAAGATTCATGGGGTCGCAAACAGTCCAGCATGACTGAGCGACCGAACTGAACTGAACTGAAGAATCATTAATGAGAATGTTTCATTTGACAAAAGACCATGTTGTGGTTTTTTTTGTTGTGTAAGTATTGCTGCCATTGCGTGCATTCTCAGGCATGTATCTGACTCTTTCTGACACCAGGGACTTTCTAGGCAAGAATACCGGAGTGTGTTGCCATTTCTTCCTCCAGAAGATCTTTCTGACCCGGGGATCAAAGCCACTTCTGCTGTGTCTGGTGGATTCTTTACCACTGAGACACCAGAGAAACCCTTTTGTTTCTTCTAGTTCATGTCTTGTCTCGCACTTAGTTTCTACAGTCTTGTATAATTTTATGAATGTTGCTTGAAATTCTTTCTGGAATAAGAAAAGGTATGTAGAAATAACAGTATCTCTGGTTTCCTGGGTTCTTTTTAGAACTTTGCTACTTTATGAGCAAATGGCAGAATATATGTACCTTCCTATTGAACGACATCATAAATGATAAGATATGATTTCTGATGCCAAAAGATAAGGTAGCTTTCCCTGCTTCTCTCTTCAGGATTCTCAAACTTGGAACCAAATTACCAGGCTTCGAGAAATACAAGCAGCCTCACAGAGGTGTACTTAATGAAAACTCTTCTTAGAGGTAACATACAACCAGTTCTTTTCTCTTTCTTTCTCTCTTTCTCTCTCTCTCAAATACACACACACACACACACACACACAAGCACACACACACCACACTCACACATAACAACAGGGATGGAGGAAACTTTGAAAGGTGATAGCTGAGTGACTTCATTTTCAAATTTCCCTTTCATGCATTGGAGAAGGAAATGGCAACCCACTCCAGGGTTCTTGCCTGGAGAATCCCACGGACGGAGGATCCTGGTGGGCTTCCGTCTATGAGGTCACACAGAGTCGGATACAGTTGATGTGACTTAGCAGCAGTAGCAGCTATGAACTTGATGATGGTGATGGTTTCACAGGTATGTACTTATTTTCAAACTCATGAAGTTATAGCTATAGTTATTAGCTATATATAGCTAATATATACAGTTGTGTATATACACATGTGTATATACACATACTCACATGTCAATCAAACCTCAATGAAGTGGTTTTCTTTTTATTAAAGGATGTTAGCAGAAATGTGATAAATCTCAATAAGTTATAATTTCAGTCAATGATATTGTATTAAGGATGATTTCTTAAGTTTCATAAATGCTTTGCTGTTGCTCAGTTGCTGAGTCATGTTAGGCTCTTTGCAACCCCTTAGAGTGTACCATGACAGGCATCCCAGTCCTTCACCATCTCCTGGAGTTTGCCCAAGTTCATGTCCATTTAGTTGGTGATGCCCTGCAACGATCTCATCCTGTGCTACCTTCTCCTCCTGCCCTCAATCTTTCCCAGCATCAGGGTCTTTTCCAGTGTGTCAGCTCTGTGTATCAGGTGGCCAAAGTATTGGAGCTTCAGCTTCATCATCTGTCATTCCAACACATATTTAGGGTTGATTTCTTTTAGGACTTCCTTGCAGTCCAGGGGTCTCTCAAAAGTCTTCTCCAGCATGACAATTTGAAAGCATCAAATATTTAATGTTCAAAATAAAGAGAGTCTCTAAAAAGTACTGACAGGAACTCTACTAGTTTTATAAATCTTTAAGTTCAACATTATCTCAAATATTTTTAAGTGACTGTTAAAAATATAAACATTGCATTGCACATATATGTTTTATGAAGAGAGGCTGGTAATTTAAATAATTTTTCATATTTATTTTTTCATGGTCCTCATAATGAAAAAAGATATATTACCCAAATATAAATTTGCACTGACAATACTAACTTTGATAATAATAAAAATGACACATAAAATAAGATCTGGTATTTTGAGATATCCCTTATGACTTAAAGTTAATCTAGTACAATACCAAGAGGTATGAGAGTTTTACCACTTTTCTGTTTTATTCACATCTGAAATTCAAGTTTTCCAACAGGGAGGGATGTTATGGTATGTGATATTCAGACGATAATTTTTAGCAAAATATTATTTTAGGAAAGTGTCTGACTTTCTTTTAAGGAGAAGAATGTGAGTGTAACTTAAATATAAATATTACCAGAACAATACAATATTGTAAAGTAATTAACCTCCAATTAAAATAAATAAATTTATATTAAAAAAGTAAAAATAAAAGATAAAAATAAAGATGTTCCCAGACATAAAAAAATTGCCAGGACACTCTAAAAGGGTAATTAATATGTAGCTATATCTAATAGGATAAATTAATAATATATATGATAAATAATCAAAATATATACTTGCTTGATTAGCTCATTTATTTAGTTTTTTAATTCTCCACATAAGATTCAACTACACTTTAAAGCTGACTTTTGCATTTCATTTTCAAGCAGCATGACTCTTCAGATAACAATATGGATAACATTACCTCATGATTTTTCCTTTTTATAAACATCACAGAACTTGCCAGAGAGGAATCCTGAATCTTGTTAAATTTCATTCAGTCCATCAATCATTATCCATAAAAAATGTATTAAGTCATTATTCAGTCTTCTCCATGATTTCAGGAGGAGGAGTGTTGAATACAGTTGTGATTCTCTATTTCCTCTGACTTTCTTATCACTTTTGCTGTTACCATCATTTTGTTGTTATTCTTGCTCAAAATCATTGTTTAAACTCTGTATCCTCTTCCACATTCAATTTTTCCTGCAAATTCTTCTACCTCACATTTTATATTTTGAATGTTTCTGTAAATATTTTCTGCATGGCTGTGAAGAAAATGGAAGATGCACAAAAAACATATTTATCTGCTTTCATTATGGTTAGCAACTAGGAGCACCACCAAGCATATCTGCTTTATACAAGCAAGAAAAATATAATTGAAGGTAAGTACATTCAAGGCATAAGTGAAGTTTTGTGGATGGAGCTTATGCATCAGTGTTTTTCAAATGTTCCCCAGGACATGTGCATCTAGGGTTTATTCCATTTGTGTAATGAGTATGCTTTGACATGTGGCAACATGTCAGGACCCCTTTGAATTCTTAAAAATTTCTGAGAATTCCTAAGGACTTTCCCTTTGATGAGTTATATATTAAAGATGCTCACTCCTAGGAAGAAAATTTATGACCAACCTAGACAGCATATTCAAAAGCAGAGACATTACTTTGCTGACTAAGGTCCGTCTAGTCAAGGCTATGGTTTTTCCAGTAGTCATGTATGGATATGAGAGTTCAATGGTGAAGAAAGCTGAGTGCTGAAGAATTGATGCTTTTGAACTGTGGTGTTGGAGAAGACTCTTGAGAGTCCCTTGAACTGCAAGGAGATCCATCCAGTCCATTCTGAAGGAGATCAGCCCTGGGATTTCTTTGGAAGGAATGATGCTAAAGCTGAAACTCCAGTACTTTGGCCACCTGCGAAGAGATGACTCATTGGAAAAGACTTTGATGCTAGGAGGGGTTGTGGGAGGGAGGAGAAGGGGACGACAGAGGATGAGATGTTTGGATGACGTCATTGACTCGATGGACGTGAATCTGAGTGAACTCCGGGAGTTGGTGATGTACAGTAAGGCCTGGCGTGCTGTCATTCATGGGGTTGCAAAGAGTCGGAAATGACTGAGCGACTGAACTGAACTGATAGGTCAATGTTTACTATATTAGAAATTAAAACTGAGAAAACATAACACTATTTATTTTAAAAGAGTACACTAACAAAATAACATTTCAAGAAAATGAACAGTAATTTTCAATCCAATAAAAATAATGAGAAAAAATAGGCTCTTTTTTTTTCAAAGCTCGTTAATGACTGACAATTAGAACACAGCTATATTTTTATGTTTGTATTCACATTTAATCTGTAGGGATGTGGCCTATAGTAAACTCCACTATGTATTCTTTCAGAACTTTGAGAAAACAAGAACTTAGCAATTATTCTTATTTTTAGGGAAATAATTTTTACCTGATAATGTCTGCTGTCCAGTTGCTAAGTTATCTCTGACTCTTTGAGAATCCTTATAGTCCATATGTAGACTCTATCCACTACTAGTTCTGGAAGTTTACTCAAATTCATACCCATTGAGTCAGTGATGCTATCTATCCATCTCATCTTCTGCCAGCCCACCCCTTCTTTTGCCTTCAGTCTTTCCCATCATCAGGGTCTTTTCCAATGAGTCAGCTCTTCACATCAGGTAGCCAAAGTACTAGAGCTTCAGATTCAGCAACAATCCTTGCAATGAGTATTTAGGATTGATTTCCTTTAGATTGACCGATTTGATCTATTTGTTGTTCAAGGAACTCTCAAGTATCTCCTCCAGCACCCCAATTAGAAAGCATCAATTAATTATTTGATGCTTGGCCTTCTTTATGGTTCACAAAGGTACAAGATACTGGAAAATCAATAGCTTTGAGTATACAGACCTTTGTCAGCAAGGTGTTATCTCTGCTTTTTAATATGTTGTCTAGGTTGGTCATAGATTTCCTTCCAAGGAGTAAGTGTCTTTTCATTTCATGGCTGGAGAGTTGCCAGAGCATGTCAAATAGTTATTGAATAAATATGTTCATGTTATTATTTTAATCAACTGCTAGGATAATACATGAAAAGCTATTGGAAGCATTTCTGCAAATATGTTTATTGTATAAAGAGAGAGAACTTCATTCTTACTACTTTATATACATATAATAATTAGCTTAAAATGATTTCAGTTCACATGTAAAAGAAAAACTGTGTTTGTCAATTGCATCAGCTACTGTACTAAAGAGTTAACAGCAGTTAATGGACGCTCAAAGGAAGAGTCCTCTTAAAACTAATAGAGATTGCTTAAACTACTGGGATAGATTTTTAAGAATGAATAAATTTAGTGAGGGAAATGAAACTCTAAAGGCTTCTGGGGGAAAAAAATAACAAATTAAGTCTTGTTTGTAAGACAATATATTTTATCTGTGAAAGTAATTACGTTAACACCTCAAATGTGGCAAGAAATAGCTAAGAAGACACAGTAGAGTATACTTCATGGCCAAAACACAATGGAACTCTGGAGTAAGCACTGAAGTGGGAGGGGATATTAAGAGTTTTGCCTTAGAGAAAAGCAGGGAGGCCAGAAATTTTGATAAATCTAAAAGGAAACACTTTTGAAAAGCTGACCTACTACAGTATTAATAAGGATGTTGTTTTAGTTTACTCTTCCTCCCCAAAAAGATTATCACAAACTTAGTGTCTCAGAACAATATAATTTATTATCTTACAGATGCAGAATAGAGGTATTTTCCAGTATAAACAACAAGGCTGAATTGTTTCTGGAGACTCTAGGAGGAAATTCACTTCTTCTCCATTTTCAGGTTTTAGAGGCTGCCTGAATTCCTTGGCTCATGGTCCCTCTCTCCATCTTTAAAGCTCATCTCACTAACTTCTGCTTCTTTGTTTACATGTACACTAAAACTCTGAGCTTTCTGCCTTCCTCTTACATACTAGGATACTTTTCTCCTTTCAAGATCCCTGACTTAATTACATCTGTAAAGTCCACTTTTTCCATGGGAAGTAACATATTCACAAGTTTGAGGGATTATGACAAGAACATCTTTGGAGGGCTTTGCTCTACTTAACTATTATTCCAAGTGAAATATTTGTATGTATTCTTATTAATTCAAAATATAATTAACAAACACTCATTATAAGTAAATAACATAAAATCTAATATTATTTCAAAATAAAATATTCTTTTTAATATAAAAAATTTAAATAATTAGCCAGTACACTGTTTGAATTCAGAATGATGTCTTTATCCACCTCAAAACACATATGTAACAAAATATCTTGATTGTATCAACCTACAATTAATGAATGATATCAATTAATTGCTTATTTGATGCATACCTAGCTGCAAGAATGTATGTTTTCAGTTTTATTTTCTGTTTATCAAAAATTATATTATGTACAACAATAAGCTGAGGATCTTATCAAGGCTATTTAAAGAGGCCTGAATTTATAGTTTAGAAGAAACTTGATTAGAGAGAGACTTAAGAGAAATATATAAACAAAATATTTTAGTTGTAAAAATTCATGAATAAATATTTGCAAGCCAGAAAAGATACTATGGAATATTAAACAAAGGTCCTTGGTGACTGACATTTTCAAATATCTTCCTTATTAGACAATGCTTATTTTATGCATAAATGAACAAAAGTATTTTCTTACCCCAGATAACTTGTTATAGGCAGGTGTTAGCCAGAAGGGTGTAGACTGACAAGGTAAAAATGGAGAAGGCATGTAGACATTCATATTGCTTTCCCTCATATTATTATTGCTAAGAGAAAAAAAAACTATTCATTTTAAATGAAATAGATAAAGCATAACACATGAATATTATATTCATAAATACTGGGATAATGTTTTGTCTAAATTGATTCAATATTTTTATAATTTATGCTCTATTTAAAGTTATCATAAAATATTTGCTATATACCATTCGTTCTACAATGTATCTGTGTTCTTTGCTTATCTTATACATAGTAGTTTGTATTTTCTAAGCCAGTAAATCTGTCTTACCCTTCTCCCTTTTCTCTTCCTGCTGATATCCATTAATTTGTTCTCTATATCTGTGAATCTTTTTCAGTTTTGTTATTTATTTATTTTTTCATATTCCACACATGTGTGACAGCATTCAGTATACGTCTTTCTCTGTCTGATTTATTTCACTAAGCATAGTACCTTGCAAGTCTATTCATGTTGTTTCAAATGGTAGAAACTCATTCTTTATTTTTTTAGAAAAAGTAAAAGCATCACTACGAACAAAGCTAGTGGAGGTGATGAAGTTCCAGTTCAGTTATTTAAAATCCTAAAAGATGATGCTGTGAAAGTGTTGCACTCAATATGCTACCAAATTTGGAAAACTCAGCAGTGGCCACAGGACTGTAAAAGGTCAGTTTTCATAACAGTCACGAAGAAAAGCAATGCCAAAGAATGCTTAAACTACTGCAAAATTGCACTCATCTCACACACTAGTAAAGTAATGCTCAAAATTCTCCAAGCCAAGCTTCAGCAATACGTGAACCGTGAACTTCCAGATGTTCAAACTGGTTTTAGAAAGGACAGAGGAACCAGAGGTCAAATTGCCAACATCCGCTGGATCATAGAAAAAGCAAGATAGTTCCAGAAAAACATCTATTTCTGCTTTATTGACTATGCCAAAGCCTTTGGTTGTGTGGATTACAATAATATGTGGAAAATTCTTCGAGAGATGGGAATACTAGACCACCTGACCTGCCTCTTGAGAAACCTATAGGTAGGTCAAGAAAAAACAGTTAGAACTGGACATGTAACAACAGGTTGTTTCCAAAAAGGAAAAGGAGTACGACAAGGCTGTATATTGTCACCCTGCTTATTTAACTTCTATAAAGAGTACATCATGAGAAATGCTGGGCTGGAAGAAACACAAGCTGGAATCAAGATTACCGTAAGAAATATCAATAACCTCAGATATGCAGATGACATCACCCTTGTGGCAGAAAGTGAAGAGAAACTAAAAAGCTTCTTGGTGAAAGTGAAAGACAAGAATGAAAAAGTTGGCTTAAAGCTAAACATTCAGAAAACTAAGATCATGGCATCTGGTCCCATCACTTCATGGGAAATAGATGGAGTAACAGTGGAAACAGTGTTAGACTTTATTTTGGGNTCATGTATGGATGTGAGAGTTGGACTATAAAGAAAGCTGAGCACCAAAGAATTGATGCTTTTGAAGTGTGGTGTTGGAGAAGACTCTTGAGAGTCCGTTGGACTGCAAGGAGATCCAGCCAGTCCATTCTGAAGGAGATCAGTCCTGGGTGTTCATTGGAGGGACTGATATTGAAACTGAAACTCCGATACTTTGGCTGCCTGATGCAAAGAGCTGACTCATTTGAAAAGACCCTAATGCGGGGAAAGATTGAGGACAGGAGGAGAAGAGGACAACAGAGGATGAGATGGTTGGATGGCATCACCAACTCAATGGAGATGAGTCTGGGTGAACTCCGGAAGTTGGTGATGGACAGGGAGGCCTGGCGTACCGCGGTTCATGAGGTAGGAAAGAGTCGGACACGATTAAGCAACTAAACTGAACTGACTCCAAAGGGGCAGCAGGAAGGAGTGTTTTGGGGGTAATGGAGCAGTGTGTATCCTGATTATGATGTTGGGTACATGACGTTGGCATTTATCATACTCACAGAACAATGTAGTTTAAAAAGTATGAATGAATTTTACTGGATACAAACTGAAAATTTAACTGAAAAGGTAAATCAGGGTTGTTGTTTTTTTTCAGTGCAGATTCAGAAAAAAATGCTCAAAGAAAACCTGAGTAACTAAAGTCCTAGTAGGCTTCAGTGATTCTGTGTATGTTCATGTATACATGCAGACACACAAAAGGGTATGCATGTACATGTGTGTGCAATTGTTTAACAAATATTTGAAGAATGCTTCCTATGGACTAGGACTTGCTAAAAGCACTGAAGAGGTATTGATGAACAACAAAAGCAGAATTTCTGCTTTCATGGTGTGGAAAGGGATAGACAGTAAACAAATAAATCAGTGAATATGCAGCTTTACATAATGGTTAAGTGCTGTAGAGACAGGCCTTGAGGATAAAAGTGGAATTGAGGGTTGGTGCCTCTCTGAAGAAATGACCTTAAACTGAGACCTGGAAAGTACAAAGGAGGCATCCACATGTGCAAATGCTCAGAGCAGTTCAGGCAGCAGAGAATGTCACATGCAAAGACCCTGAGGGGACTTCACTGAGGACAAGAAATACTGAAAAGTCTCTCACTCTAACACTCTTAGAAAGGCTGGCTGATGTACAACCACCACCCTTTCAATGCAAGGCTGGGCTTCCTGGGAAATAAGGCAAAGCCCTTAAAATGGAACTCAGCTTTGTGCATTCAGAGAGCCAGCAGCATGTTGGTGAGATGGACCAAGGGAGTGAGGGAGCCACGCAGGCGAGCTCAGAGACATAGGTGGGGACGCGTTTCTGTCGGCTCCAGGCCTTTTGAAAAAGAATTCCTTTATATGAAGCTCTCAGATCCAATGTGAAGTGAACATGGTATGTTTTCTTAGTTCCATCATAGAATTTCCTCTGTATTTCGGATATTTGAGACGTTCGAACTTCTGCTACAGAAAACATTGAGAGTAGACATCCCCTCCCACAGTTTACGATGTAGTTAATTTAGCAGTCCACAGAGTCCTCATTTGTTAGATTCCCAGAAAATGCTCATGAATCTAAGGCTGATGTCACATGTCATTGGTGTTTACATCATTTATCAGTAAATTTCATGTTTAAGAGTGAGCACAGGCATGAGGACTTGTGTGGTATAAGATTCCACCTCAAACCCCGGTTGAGAAGGTTCTGGTATATAACTTCAGCTGCCTGGCCTTGGGGAACTCATGTCACCTTCAGAATCTCTCTTGGCCCCTGGGCAAACAGTGAATAATTACACTGCTCTCCTGGGGATGGAATGTAGACTATCCGACTTTTGCTCACAGCAGCCTTCTAAATACCAAGCATTGCAAAAATTAGAATTTTGCCTCACCATAATTCACCTCTGCCTCCATAAATCTCTTCTCTGTTTTCAATTAGATTTGATATGCTTCATTATTTCTCCTTTAGAATCATGGTGGAATGTTGCTTTCAACCATTTTATATTCATTCAAATATTGGTTTTCTTTTAGTTCTTAAAGAGATTTCTGTTGGTATCCCATTTGCTTGTTTTCATTATATATGGCATATGTGTGTGGAAGCATGGGCAAATGCCAGGTCTTAATCATTGTGCTGGTCGGCATGCTGGCAGGAACCAGTGACACCCTCAGCAGGAGCCACTGAAAAGAGCTGTGTGGGAACGGTTAAGAGAAACCCACACAGAATAATAAAGCACCCTGGAGCTAGTAGCAGAAGGGCCTCCTGTACTCACTCACGCCTCAGAGGTCAGGAGGAGAGGGGGATTGCCAGAACCTGACAAGAGCTCTGGTTCCACGAGAAGATTCCCAGGGATGAGCACACCCACTGTCAAACCTCCATGCGACCAGGGGGAGGGGAGAAGGGAGGGAAGGGGAATAAATATCCTGAACCCTGATCCCACCCTCTGTTCTCCTGCCAGTGCTTCCTTCATCCAGCCCATCTGGGAGCCGATGGACCAGGCAGCCAGTCGGTGTGGCCCACAGAGGGCTGATTCCTGGCTCACAGCAGAGGCAAGGGTACAGAGTAATCTGAAGGAGCAGATGGGATACCCAGCCCAGGAGTCTGCTGGAGAAAGCACTGTCCCAAATTCACTGACCTTGGTCTTTGCAGTTTGCTTGTCCAGAAATATACGTGCACCTCCATCTCCAGCCCCAGCCCGCTTTGATTGCAAGCTTCTTTCTTCTCACCACTGTTATTGGCCATCTTCAAGTTGAGCTGGTCACGTGGCTAATGCCAAGATCAGCTACTCTTCTGGGGGTGGTAAGAATTGACCATTAATCGGTTCCAGGTGTGGGCACTCACAGTGGCGTGAGGTCCTCGCTCCCCCTCACCCCTCCCCTCTTCCTTTCCCAGGGTGGAGCTTCAGCATGGGGTCAGCCTACCAGTTCCACAGCTGGCGCGTGTTTGTCATCGTCTGCGCGCTCCCCTGTGCCTCCTCGGTGGTGGCCCTCACGTTCATGCCCGAAAGCCCACGCTTCTTGCTGGAGGTAACATTCATCATTACAAATACTCAAGGAAGCCAGAGACATTGAAACAAGTTCCTTTTAATCCTAGGAGAGTATGTTTGCCTCTTCAGGAGGTACATTTTTCCTTCCTACTACAGAACTACGGAGGGTTTGGTTTCATGGAGACATAGTTTCAACAACCAGCCTGTGAAAAGGCTGCCTCATGGCCTGAAAGCGCTAATGTTCCTCTTCAGGGAAGAGGTTTCCCTCAATGAAGAAAATGCGCCTTATTGTTTTATAAAGGAAACACTATTCCTTGAGCTGCTGCTGCACTCAGGGTATCAAAGTAGTCTGTGTTTCCAATGGGATGAACCTAAACCATTGTTGCACCCAATGGGATCTGACAGTATCACATGGTTATTGGAAAATCGGGGAGCATGTGTGTTTCACCTCCTGGCCATTCACCGTCTACTCATATCGCTTAGGTTGGAAAACATGATGAAGCCTGGATGATTCTGAAATTAATTCACGACACAAACATGAGAGCACGGGGTCAGCCTGAGAAGGTCTTCACGGTGAGTACTGCTTCTCAGCGAATCCTCTATGCCAAAGGCTGAGAAACCTTTTCAGAAAAGGCCTGGTCGTAAGTTCCTCTCTCGCTGCACCAGCCACTCGTTTCTGAATATCTCATACTTGCTGTCAACCTGCTGCACTGCTGTGGTACGTGCTTTTACCTCTGCATGGAATGGTCTCCCATCCTCCAGTTACAAACTGTATCCTCAATGGGAAAACTCATCTAAACTAATAACAAGTTGAATGCATAGTATTTTTTGGAAAGAACAGTATTTTTTTTTTTCTCAGAACCTCCACCAAAATAAAAAACAGTGGTTTTTAAATCCTTTGATGTGGGCAACATGTAATTACACCAAAAATGTCTAAGTTAGATTTAAAGGTGATATAAGCAAAATATTCAATGTCTTATAAACAGTATCAGTTATAGTTCTTAAAAATAAGTGAAATAGGTCCTGATTAAACCATCCCTTGACACTTATTGACTCATTACATTTTTAATATGAAACAGAGTTTTTGTAATATGAAAGTATAATTCAGGCTGGCCTCTATCTAAATGATCACAGATTCTTAATCAATATAAATGTTTTCTGCAGTGTAATGGAGGAACAAAGGTAAATAATGGATGTCCACCATTGAGGACCTGGAATCCTTTGAGTGAACCCTTCTTTTGAGTAGATGCGCTACAAAGGAAGAGTAAATTAAAGGATCATAAGGCAAAAGGAATCTTGAGGTGTCATGTAGATACACTGAGTATCTAACTCTTCTCAGAGTCACCTAACTCTTCTCAGCCAGTTGAGGATAAACCCTCTACCCAATATTTCTGAGAAGGTGTCTCTGTAGAACCTCATTGTCCTACTAACCTGCTTTTTCTTCCAGAAGGTCTGAGTGACCAAGTTCATTCATGATCATCTACATTAATGTGACTGTATAAAGATTAGGTGGGAATAGGATGGGACCACTCTAAAAGAATGGGGCATCTCAATCATTTATATGTNTAGAACCTCATTGTCCTACTAACCTGCTTTTTCTTCCAGAAGGTCTGAGTGACCAAGTTCATTCATGATCATCTACATTAATGTGACTGTATAAAGATTAGGTGGGAATAGGATGGGACCACTCTAAAAGAATGGGGCATCTCAATCATTTATATGTGACTTCCAAAGTCATTACAGGATTCCACCATGACACACTGGATCTTTTTCTTATATCTACAACATGGCGAATTCACATGCCTTCCTCAAAGGTCTTCTTCCTGTGTACCTAATTTGAATACTGTTTTTCAGGACGTTGTTTGCAGCAAACTCCTCTTTTAAGTTCATTCACATTCTCCTTAGCTGGTCTCAGCTACTTCCCAGATCTTTTTCTCCAAATGGACAAACTGAGCTCCAGATATACATGTTGAAGGGCTTTGTGGCCATACTCCTATGTACTAGAGGCCTTCAAATTCTGAATTTCTAAATCTGAACTTCTCACCTGAAGAGTCTCCAAATTTCTTTGTCCGAAGACTTATCAGCAAGTGCCACCAGCACCACCAAAACTAGACCCCTGAAAACTGTCCTATTTCTTTCTTTCCTTTATCTCTATTATGTCCAAAAAATCCAGTATGTCTTTTTATTCTCCATCCTAAATATCTCTCATCATTGTCTCTTACTTTCTACCCTTATTGCCACTGATTTGGTTCATTCCTCCCTACTCCTACCCTCTGCCCTTGCACCATTCTTCAGGAATCACAAAGATTCATTGCAGTTTCCAATTCAGTCTTTTCTCTTACACCTCTGGGTGTTTGCATGTGGTATTTCTCCCACTTGGAATGCCCCTCAAATTGTTGATAACACATGGCAAATGACCTACTTCTCCATAAGCTCCAGCTCAAATTCCACAGCCCATCAAGTATTCTCTCTCACTCCCAGGTCAGCTTGGGGGTTCTGTACAGTATGACTCTCCCATCTGATGCAGATTTCCACTGGGATGCTTTCTAATCTATATGGTAATTGCTTAGAGAGCACGATGCTTAATGATTGCATCTCCAGGGTCTATACCAGTCCTGGCTCCCATGGGTACTGATGAAACAATGTACAAACAAACAAACATTAATGAATGGAGAAGAAGCCTCTCAAAAGTCAGAATGGCCTTCGTCAAAAAAACACAAATAACAAATGTTGGTGAGAATGTGGAGAAAAGGGACCCTTTGTACATTGTTGGTGAGAAGTGTAAATTGGTGAAGACACTGTGGAAAACAGTAGGGAGATTCCTCAAAAAACTGAAAATAGAACTACCATATGACTTAACAATCCCACTCCTGGGTATACATCCAAAAAAACTCAAAAATGTGGATTTGAAAAGATACATGAACCCATGCAACCCATTGTTCACAGCATTATTTATGATAGCCAAGATACAGAAGCAGTCTATGTGTCCATTAGCAGATGGATGGATAAAGAAGATGATATTATAAACAGCAGAATATTACTCAGCCATAAAAAAGAAAGACAAATACCGTATACCACTTTTATGTGGAATCTAAAAAAACACAGCAACCTAGTGAATATAACAGAACAGAAGTGGGCTCACAGGTATAGAGAACAAACTCGTGGTTAGCGGTGGGGAGAAGGGGCAGGAGAGGAGAGGGTCAGTAAAGGGGTAGGAGGAAAAGGAATTATTATGGGATTATATGAAATCATCTGCATGAAACTTTTGAAATTGTAAAACACTATAGAATTCAATGAATCTTTCATTCAATACGAAAAAAGATTTGTTGTTCAGTGGCTAAGTCATGTCCAAGACTTTGTTGTTCAGTCANAGAAAGCTGAGCACTGAAGAATTGATGCTTTTGAACTGTGGTGCTGGAGAAGACTCTTGAGGGTCACTTGAACTGCAAGGCGATCCAACCAGTCCATCCTAAAGGAGATCAGTCCTGGATGTTCATTGGAAGGACTGATTCTGAGGCTGAAACTCCAATACTTTGGCCACCTCATTTGAAGAACTGACTCATTGGAAAAGACCCTGAGGCTGCGAAGGATTGTGGACAGAGGAGAAGGGGACAACAGAGGATGAGATGGCTGGATGGCATCACAGACTCAATGCACATGAGTTTTGGTGAACTCTGGTAGTTGGTGATGGCCAGGGAGGCCTGGTGTGCTGAGATTCTTGGAGTTGCAAAGAGCTGGACACGATTGTTCACTGAATATATATATGCATAGCTTCCCTGGTTGCTCAGAGGTTAAAGCGTCTGCCTGCAATGCGGGAGACCTGGGCTCCATCCCTGGGTCGGGAAGATCCCCTGGAGAAGGAAATGGCAACCTACTCCAGTATTCTTGCCTGTAGAATCCCACAGACAGAGCAGCCTGGTTGGTTTCAGTCCATGGAGTCGCAAAGAGTAGGACACGACTGAGCCATTGAGCACTATTAATACATATATATATATGCCATATCTATATTTTCACTCTTCTATTGATAGTCAGCTGGGCTTCTTCTATATTTGTCTTTTACGTAAATTAGTATAAATAACACTTCAATGTACATTGGGGTGCATGTATCTTTTCTAATTAGTGTTTTCATATTTGTGGAGTATGTACCCAGGAGTGGAATTACTAGACTATATAGCAGTTTTTTTGGTCTTTTGAAGAATCTCCATACTAAACAAATATCTCATTTTTGCATAAAGTAAAACTTTGCTATTATTTTGATTACATAGTATGTTAAATTAGATTAATGGTGTGGTTTTATTTAAAATATTTAATTAAGGATTTAAATAAGGATTAAATATGAATGAACATAACTAGGTGAAAGGCAGGCTAATAATACTATGAAACACACTTCAGTAAATCTGAAAACAGATGCAATATTATTTTTTCAATATGTAAAATTACTACCAGAAATATTGAACACTGAGAAGATAAATGCAACAATGATTAATTACATGGAAACAATTATAAGCTTAAGAAAATGGTGATTATTATATTATTAAATATTTGTCTTTATCAGGTTATGTTTAAAATGACATTTTAGCAAATAGGTATGATAAAATGTTTATAAATGAAGGACAATTTACATACTCAAATGACTATAGACATGGACATTCATTTCTGTCATCTATGTTAACTGCAATAAATCAAAATAAGCTAATTTTTAAGCTGTTAATGATTTTTATCCCATTTACAATTTGCCAGTTCTATCTCATTTGCTGTAGCTTATTCAGTAGTGGTAAAGCTGATGACAGACTAGGGTCACTTCTTTTTATCCATATCATTCTTGGAAGGCTCTAGAATTGACTTGGCCACATGAGAAGAATTGACTTATTGGAAAAGATTCTGATGCTGGGAAAGATCAAAGCAAGGAGGAGAAGGAGATAATAAAGGATTAGATGGTTGGATGGCATCACTGATTTGATGGACATGAGTTTGAACAAGCTCCAGGAGTTGGTAATGGACAGGGAAGCCTGGCATGCTGCAGTCCATAGGGTTAAAAAGAGTCAGGTATGACTGAGCTACTGAACTGAACTGAAAATTGACTTGAGCCCCAAAACATTGCTTTTCTGAATGAATTATTATGATAACCAGTAATCTGGTACTGGAGAAGGCAATGGCCACCCACTCTAGTACTCTTGCCTGGAAAATCCCATTGATGGAGGAGCCTGGTAGGCTGCAGTCCATGGGGTCACTGAAAGTCAGACACGACTGAGAGAATTCACTTTCACTTTTCACTTTCATGCATTGGAGAAAGAAATGGCAACCCACTCCAGTGTTCTTGCCTGGAGAATCCCAGAGATGGGGGAGCCTGGTGGGCTGCCGTCTATGGGGCCACACAGAGTCAGACAAGACTGAAGTGACTTAACAGCAGCAGCAGCAACAACAACCTGGTACCACCATAGTTTACAGAATAAATCCACACATACATTTTGGAATGAGAGTTTTTCAACATCGGAGGCAAGTACACAGCTCAGATAACCCAGTTATGTGTTTTTAAGTATCCAAGTCAATATTAGGATAGAATATAAGTTTCACTACAATTCATATGTAAATAAATGTTAATTTAATCTATTAGTAAAATTCAGGGAGTCAACATTTGATTAATTGTGTCTGTAGTATATTTACTTGATAACAAACTTATCTACAAATTAGATATGCAGTATCTTTGGTTACTTTAATCTAATGTATACAAGAGTAGCAGATACTTATTTCAATTACAAATTTAAGTGTGCAAGAAATATATCATTCCTTATTTTCCCATAATTAAATGTATATAGTTTTTATTTTGAATTCAACAGTGAAACAAAATACAGCTTGCTCTGAGGTTTCATTTATTTTCCATGACCACTGATTGTACTGACCATGTACTTATTATTCAGTCTCTAAGTTGTGTTCAACTCTTCGTGACCCCATGAACTGCAGCATACTAGGCTTCCCTGTACTTCTGTATCTCCTGGAGATTTTTTAAATTCATGTCCAATGAATCAATGATGCTATTAAACCATGTCTTCCTCAACAGCCCCCTTCTCCTTTTGCCTTCAGTCTTTGCCAGCATCAGGGTCTTTTCCAATGAGTCAATTCTTTTCATCAGAATATTCAGGGTTGATTTGCTTTAGAATTGACTGATTTGATCTCTTTGCTATCCAAGGGATCCTCAAGATTCTTCTCCTGCACCACAATTTGAAAGCATCAATTCCTTGGCACTTAGGGTTTTTTATGGTCCAACTCTCATGTCCATACATAGCTACTGGAAAATCCATAGATTTGACCATATGGACGTTTGTCAGCAAAGTAATGTCCCTGCATTTTAATATGCTATCTAGCTTTGTCATAGCTTTTCTTTATAGCAGCAAGCATCTTTTGATTTCATTATTGCTTGTCACCATCCACAGTGATTTTGGAGCTCAAGAAAATAAAATGTCAGTGCTTCCACTTTTTCCCCTTCTAGTTGCCATGAAGTGATGTGATTAGATGCTGTGGTCTTAGATTTTGGATGTTGAGTTTTAACCCAGCTTTTTTACTCTCCTCTTTCACCCTCCTCAGAGGTGCTTTAGTTCCTCTTCACTTTCTGCCTTTAGGGTGGTATTATCTGCATAACTGAAGCTGTTGATATTTCTCTTGGAAATCTTGATTCCAGCATGTGATTCCTCCAACCTGGCATTTCTCATGATGTACTTGCATATAAGTTATTATAAATAAGCAGGGTGACAGTAATATTTAAGTGCCACCTCTTGGGTTTGGGGTAAAAATAAATATCTTTTTTTTAAACTAAATATTTAGTTTTTAAATAAATAAAGATCACAACCACACTAGTGGCATATAATACCATTATAATACAACAGTTCAACTTTAGAGTTGGCAATGGTAGCTGAAAAAGACGATATTAAAAGAAAATTAATGGACTAATAGATGAAAATTGTAAGTAGCAACAGACTTATTCACTCAGCTCCTGAGTACTTCAAGTTTTATAATATACATTAAAAATGATTTCTTCCATAAACATTATAAATTCAAACTGTCATATTTTTATGCATTTTGCAAGTGACACTGATTTAATGCTTATATGGTAGTGACACTCAGAACATATCCCAGTTGGAAGTTTACAACAACCACATGCTAAAACAAACACAACATGTTCTGTTTCTTTGCCCTGATAACACTTATCATTTATCTTTTCAGTTTTATTCAGCTTCTTACCCTAATTACGTTCATTTATACTTTATTTTTAAATGGAAAAATATATAATTATGTGAAAGATGAAAAAAAAAAGATTCAGTCAGATTGTTTGCCTATTGAGGATCACCCAAAAACAATAGAGAAAAATTAATTTGCCTTAGTTGCATTATTATTCTAATCTTCCTAGTTCATCAATTATTGATAAAATACCTAGTGGATTATACTCAGGGCTAGATTTTTGCATTATTTGTTGTGTGTTACATGAAGAGAAATTTATGACATTCAGTTTTTGCTTGTAAAACTCATAATTTGCATATACAGAGTCCTTAAGAGTAATTGAGCATGGTATCACGGGTATATGCATATGTCCAAACTCATCAAGTTGTATATATTAAATATGTGTAGTTTTGTGTAGAACAATTATACCTTAATAAAGCTGTAAAAAAGAGTAATTAAGCATGAATGATTCATTGTTTTTTTCACCAAATAATTTGATGGTGGTATGACGCTTATATTTGTTATTAATATTCATTAATTATAATGTGTGATTAATTCATTAAGAACAATAAAGACTAAATTTATGTTAAAGCAGACACATTTAAGTTACTCTATTTCATTTCCTCTGGTATCATTTTGCTTTAGGTAATGTTTTTTCTTTTACACAACAATAATGTTTGTATGTTTAGCATACTGTAAATTGCTTGAATTTAATAAATTAATGAAAAAATATTAAAATTGAATGCAATGTGATCATACCGCTTTCTTTTCCAAGAAACTCAAAAATCACAATTATGCAAAAAGCCACCTTTAAATAATGTTTGGCTCATATTATCACCATCTGCTCTTCTTTTTTAGTCTACAAAGGATGAAATCTAATAATTTTATAAACTATTCTTGGAAACTTATAGTTGAACCAAAATAATTCAAAATATTATTTGATGCTTTATTCAGAATTTAAAGTCACTCTTAAGTGAAAACTGTTTATCTAATAAAGACATGGAAAGTAAAACTTCTTGTATATTTTTTTAATTTTAATCAAGTTGACAGCTCATTTTTAAGCACTCAAATTTACTTGTTATAAGACCACAATGAGGTACCATTTCACACCAGTCAGAATGGCTGCGATCCAAAAGTCTAAGTCTACAAGCAATGAATGCTGGAGACGGTGTAGAGAAAAGGGAACCCTCTTACACTGTTGGTGGGAATTCAAACTAGTACAGCCATTATGGAAAACAGTGTGGAGATTCCTTAAAAAATTGCAAATAGAAATGCCTTATGACCCAGCAATCCCACTGCTGGGCATACACACCAAGGAAACCAGAATTGAAAGAGACACATGTACCCCAATGTTCATCGCAGCACTGTTTATAATAGCCAGGACATGGAAACAACCTAGATGTCCATCAACAGATGAATGGATAAGCAAGCTGTGGCATATATACACAATGGAGTATTACTCTGCCATTAAAAAGAATAAATTTGAATCAGTTCTAATGAGATGGATGAAACTGGAGCCTATTATACAGAGTGAAGTAAGCCAGAAAGAAAAACACCAATACAGCATACTGACACATATATATGGAATTTAGAAAGATAGTAATGATGACCCTGTATGTGAGACAACAAAAGGACACAGACATAGAGAATGGACTTTTGGCCTCAGAGGGAGTAGGAGAGGGCGGGATGATCTGGGAGAATGGCATTGAAGCATATATACTATTATGTAAGAAACGAATCACCAGTCTCTGTTTGATACAGGATGCAGGATGCTTGGGGCTGGTGCACGGGGATGATCCAGAGAGACGTTGTGGGGTGGGAGGTGGGAGGTGGATTCAGGATTGGGAGCTTGTGTACCCCTTTGGTGGATTCATGTCGATGTATGGCAAAGCCAATAGAGTATTGTAAAGTAAAATTTAAAAAATTTAAAAATTAAAAAATAAATAAATAAAATAAAAAAATATTTTTTGATAAGCTGAGTCCCTGAGGTGCCAATGAGAGATTCCTAATGAAATAATAAAATTAGGCTCATTTAGCTTCTCAAACGATGTTATGTAATATGTATGCAAGTGCCTGGTGTGAAAGATATATTTAATATACAAATACTCAGTCATTCAGTGAAAACACTTGTCCTCTTTACATGCTTCCTTTGAAAAGCAACACAGTAGAGATGACCTAAGTATTTTCTTCTTGTTTTAAAAGGTTTAACTGAGTGATAGTAGCTTAGAGCATAAAGAAACAAAAAGTAAAGAGATTTCTCAATAAAAGGAAGTATGCATCAAGAAGTATCTGATGCGAATTAGGCATATTGGAGTTTTTAAAAGTGATTTTATGCAATAAATATGAATATTATTCTTTCATGTTATTTTAAAACAAATGCTATTGGATTATTATATTTCTGGTAATTAAAGAAGCTTATGGTTACTTCAACCATTACACGCATGGACATTTTGAACTGTTTATCTAGGCGAGTATATCTTGTTTATCTCCATATACTACCATTTCTATACAACCTTTAACTTAAAGAGCCACAGAAGACTTTGACATTAATTTTGGTTTGTATGTTATAGAGTGTATCTCTTCAACTGAAAATTGCTGTCAAGATATATTCAAAGTACCACTGTGCATGCAGTGCATGAAGATTATTTTTACCACCATATTTTTCCTTAACCAACTGGCTAATAATATCATCCATTTTAACAAACACATTTTATGTAATAAGACTATCTTTACCAATATAACACGATACTTCTTCTTGTTTATTTTTCTGATATAAAACTGTCTTTGGATATGGAATAATGTTTACTCATTGTGGGAGGATCTTTCACATTCTCAGTAAAAAAATCTTAGTTCTCATTTATTTAACTCAAGTGATTAGCTCAATTTTTACTTCATCTGTGTTCTCTTGTAGCCATCTCTGTTTGCTAGACTGTATTTCAGACTATAGATTAACTACACACACTGAATTTCCAAAGTTTATTCTTCTTATGAAATTGGGCAGGCATCATTACAGTTTTGTTGTTCTTTTAAGCAACACAGATATTCTGTTTCAAAAACATCATGTGTACTGTATGAAGAAGAGGTCACTCTGAGAAGGTCCTGGGCAAAGGTAGTTCTGGAGGAGTAATGAAGGAGAATGTTTCTAAGCATATATATTATTAATACTTCTTAAACTTGGGGAATTTTTCACTCCATCATAAATTCTTTACTCTAAAGAGGGTTATCTAAACAATATAGGCTGTAGAGTGTTAGAATTTGGGGTTTTCTTAACAGACATTATTATTTTTTAAATGATTAGGTAATATAGCTGTAATCTAAACCACTGATATTTTGAGAATAATTTAACCATTATTTTATTGTAAAGACAAGATGAACACAAGATACACCAAATTGGGGCTAAAGTATTTCCTGGCAAGCGGGTTAAACTTAATTAAAAAAACAAGTTGTGGAACTGTGTGAGGTTTTAGAGACACTGTAGATCATTCTGTATATTTTGACACAGTATGATGAATAAGGGAGGAGTGGGGAAGAAAGAGGGGAGAAGTGACATGAAAATAAATAAGATTGGATAGATAAGTTCATGTTGTATTTGTATTTTAACATTAATCTCTAAGCCATCTATCTTTGATATTCTGATCCTCAAAGAGAGAATTGGTTCCTCAAGAAGTTAGAAAGGGAGTATGAGAAATACTAATCTTGATGTAACTGTCAAGAAAACAATTCCAGAAGATTCATCACAGCTCGGTCTACTTCTAGAGGACCGAGATATATTAAAGATATAACTATTTGTGTTGTACACAAATTTTGCAGTTTTCTTTTACGTGTATTCTGGGAACTCTTCTTTGGAAATAAATTTACATTGAAAAAAAATGGGGGCTAGATATATGCAGTCTTCTTTAGTGTGACATTAGAGGATAAGTAGGCATCAAATAAAAGCATCTAAGTGGTGGGATCAGATGGTGTGTCCCAAACAAATTCATTGCCATAATCATCAGTTTCCCTGGTACAAAAAGACTTCATTTAGGATATCAAAATCTATCAGTCAAAAAGAAGCAATGAATTTATCATCTCACACTTTTGCTAATTCATGTTATGCTTCAGTCTTACATATAGACATACAGAGCTATCTATCAATCTTTGTATATCTTCAAAGATTTATCAGTCAAGAATATAGAGGAAGAATATCTCTCCTTATTAACTTTCTTACCACTCCCAATGATTTTCATTTAACACACTATTAGATTGTGTTGTTATAGCTAAACAAAGCCATACAAATGAAGATAATCTTTTAAACTAGCTCTTAGGGTTTATATATACAATATAGCTACACATAGAAAAAAATAATTTGTTAGAATCTACTTTGGAGATATAAATAATTGATTATATCTACTATTTACAGTAATTGTTAAAAGTACATGGACTCTTTCTTAATGTTAATTGTTTAGTCACTCAGTCATGTCCAACTCTTTGCAATCTCATGGACTCTAGCCTGGCAGGCTCCTCTGTCCATGGGATTTCCCAGGCGAATACTGAAGTGGATTGCCATTTCCTTCTCTAGCGTATCTTCCCCACCCAGGATTCAACCTGCATTTCCTTCCTTGGCAGGAGGATTCTTTACCACTGAGCCACCGTGGACTCCTTAGTGATGTCATTAAAATAGGTGATATATACAAATATAATTGGTGTCCTTCAAGTAGGCAGATGCCTATGGACAAGACTGAACAATTCTGTTTTGTATGTATCATATTAAAACAATGATAAATGTTACAGATACTGTTGAAGATATAACATCCTTCCTCACAATTTTTAGAAAATAAATATTATTTAATACTATCTCCCAGCTGTGACTAAAATATAAAATGTTCCTCCTTCATATTAAATATTTCCTAATTTAATGTGATAGTGTCACCTGTCACTGAGATCTCCCTGTCAATATAAATAAAAATTCCACAAAAATAAATAAACTTCAAAACCAGTATAGATTCCAAAAAGTATCCCCAAGTGCTTTCTTTTAGGGTCATAACCCTTTTACTACTTGATTTATTGTTCATATAAAAAAATATGTAAGAAATTTAGAACCGTTTTGAGAATACAGTGCAATAAATGGAAAGCAAAGTATTTGAGGAATGAAGAAAACTCTATGCTTTACAAAAGAGAAGTTAAAGTTTATGGTTTTTACATAGTCATTAAAATAATACTAGTGATAAAAATAATTCATGCAAAAGTATATAGATGTTTAGAAACAGCTTTAGTTTTTCAATAAAAAGAAAAATAAATACATATGGAGTATTTATATATGCAATGCAATTTCAGATATTTAATGCATGCAATTCTATTGTCAAAGTAGCTTCTCTTTGAAGATAAAGAAATTAAAGCAAAAAAAAATTATTTGTAGACTTTATAGAATGTATTTGTAGAACCTCATTTGTGGCTCCAGGACTCATAACCTGAAGTCTAGATGCAGTGCCCAATTCCTGCTATGTTGTGTTATCACTCATTGTTTTATAACATTATTTTAAAAATTAATATAACTTAAATATCCACAAAGAAGTAACCAGACACTTGGTAAGCCTCAGCGATATATAAGTGAAGTGACAAAAGTACAGAAAGTGAAAGTGAAGTTGTTCAGTCGTGCTCGACTCTCAGCAACCCCATGGACTGCAGCCCACCAGGCTCCCCCATCCATGAGATTTTCCGGGCAAGAGTACTGGAGGGGGTTGCCATTGTCTTCTCCGATTTACTGTATTAATTTTCAAAACTTTGATCTATAGAAACCCTCAGGCAAAAAGAGTCTATTTCCTTTGAGAAAGTTTCTCTGTGTTAAAGGATGTTCCCCTTTGTTAGAAATATACATTTTCAGCCCAGAGTTACACTTACTGAATGGGTTATTTTGTAGATGGTGCTTAGAAGAACATATATATTCGTATAAGATTGCATGTAAACTGACTAGTCAATAAACTGATATACTTAAATATAAAACCTAAGAAAACCTGAAACTCAGCATTTCACTGCAAACTAAATACTAGAAAGAAGTACAATAAAGCTATTCCATTTCACAGAATTGACGGCTTTAGGTATTAATTTCAATACCTTCAAGCAGTTATGCACTACCATGGGAAAAATGGTCATCTTGCAAGAGCACAAACGACTTTGAAAATTTTAGGGCTTTCCTCCACAAGACGATTTTCTCTATTTGCCAAGATATGGTAAAAAGTTGTGTTCAGTCGTGCATTTTTGCCAAAGTAATTAAGAATTCAATGACAAATTGTTTGAAATTTGGCACACAGGCTAGATAATGAAGTTGGGAAAAGTTTTACAGCTTTTGTTGTTGTTTGGTTTTGGTTTAAATAAATGAACTATGTTCATACAATATTTTCCTTCAGGGTTTTTACTGCTTTAGGGTCTAGGTACCCAAACAGATATCTATAACTTTTGAAATTTATACTGTTTCTATAGAATTAGAATCAAAGCAATAAGCAATTTTGAATAGAAGTGTTCTTACATTTGCAAAAATCCTTAACAAAATTCTAGCAATCAGAATCCAACAACACATTAAAAAGATCATACATCATGACCAATTGGACTTTATCCCAGGGATGCAAGGATTCTTCAATATCCGCAAATCAATCAATGTAATTCACCACATTAACAAATTGAAAACTAAAAGTCATATGATTATCTCAATAGATGCAGAGAAGGCCTTTGACATAATTCAACATCCATTTATGATAAAAACTCTCCAGAAAGCAGAAATAGAAGGATCATATCTCAACATAATAAAAGCTATATATGAGAAACCCACAGCAAACATTATCCTCAATGGCGAAAAATTGAAAGCATTTCCCCTAAAGTCAGGAACAAGACAAGGGTGCCCACCCTCACCGCTACTATTCAACATAGTTCTGGAAGTTTTGGCCACAGCAATCAGGGCAGAAAAAGAAATCAAAGGAATGCAAATTGGAAAAGAAGAAGTAAATCTCTCATTGTTTGTAGATGACATGATCCTCTACATAGAAAATCCTAAAGACTCTACCAGAAAACTACTAGATCTAAGCCATGAATATAGTAAAGTTGCAGGATATAAAATAAACATTCAGAAATCCCTTGCATTTCTATACACTAATAATGAGAAAGTAGAAAAAGAAATTAAGGAAACAATTCCATTCACCATTGCAACAAAAAGAATAAAATACTTAGGAATATATCTACCTAAAGAAACTAAAGACCTATACATCGAAAACTATAAAACACTTATGAAAGAAATCAAAGAGGACACTAATAGATGGAGAAATATACCATGTTCCTGGATTGGATGAATCAATATAGTGAACATGATTACACTACCCAAAGCAATCTACAGATTCAATGCAATCCCTATCAAGCTACCNTATTGATTTTAAATTCTCAATTGGATATAGGATAATGTGATCTAAAATAGAGATCATATACCAAAAGGGTATATGAGCAATGCTGAGCAGGTTCCTCAGTTTTCATGTCAACTCTCATATTCAAAATTGACTTTGACCATTTTTAGACTGGAAGCAAATTAATCAATTTGATTCATATATGAAACTCATCAATAGTGTGTGGAGATAGTAGAAGCCCCCATCAAGTGACTTAGCTTTCTACTCAGGGTAATCCATGATACGAAATTGTTACCACCGCTGCATCTTATCTCACAAAAATGTAAAAGAATTAGAAATAAACTGAGGATGAAAATGATATAGTAAAAATAGCAAGTTTTTTATATTGGTCTCTTAGAGATACTAAAGTTACCTAGAAGGGTAGTAGGTAAGAATTTTTGTTTCCCTAAAACTTTTTATAGGAAGTTGAGTAAGGAAAGGAGCAAGTATAATAACTAAGATTTTTCTCAGTAAATCAACAGCAAGTACAAAGCAAAATAATAGGATAAAAACCTACTCTAAACCAGAAATTTTGTTAAAACAAGGAATTTTATCACTGGGCCTAGAGATCAGGTAAACTTCTTCAGTAAAGTTCAAGACAGTGGGTACATCTTCTACTTTAAGATGTTTAGTGATGTACAACTCCTTGCATACTACATTCATGCTACCTTTTAAAATACTTTTTCTGAGGAAAATACAGTAAAACTGGAACTTAACAGTTGGTTTGCATAAAAATAATGATATATAGTCTAACCACAAAAAGGCCATTATAACATGACAATCAGATATGTTTTGCATGAAAGAGGTATTTTTCTATAATAAAATTTGAATGAGACAAAAATTGAGTGAGATGTGATGAATTTGAACCAAAATGATATAAAAATGACATCTATTTTACAATTCAATTTTGGCAGTCTGTTTAGTCTTATTTTACCCAATAGGAAAAAATTCTAAGGAAAATTTATTCATATAAAAATCCAAACTGTCATATAGTTTGAAATCTAATGAGAAATATGAAAGTTCTCATGTTTTTTTCACATCTTGGTTTATCAGTTTCAATCTTTGGAAAGAAAGGGTTTCAAATCATCAGGTTGAAAAACAGGTGGACACCAGGCCAGAAGGCACTTGTTAATATCAGTAGTGAGCTAATCAATGAAGTAACAATTCTGCTTCTGGGTATAACAAAATGAGATAAAAACTCATTCAAGTATGCTGCCATTGAAGTATAGCTGGAGATCCATCAAATTGGATGGTGTCACATTTTGAACCTGCACATTAAAAGTCAGCAATTCAAGCAGCTCTATGACAGCTGTTGATGCCTAAATCATAAACAGGTTGTTGTTGCTGTTTTTTGGGTTTTTTTTTTGTTTGTTTGTTTTTGGTTTTGAGCAGGAAGGTGAATTGGGCAAAGATGGAAAGGGAAATACATTGAGACCTGATATAAACATTAACTGAGATGACTTTCAAGAAGCTTTTCATGTGCTTTCATTTTTGTGTTCAGCATTTAAATGCAGAGACAGATGGCTTGGACAGTTTTATCAACATTTGTGTCTTTAGACATTCAAAAACCAAGAAAGATAACCAAACTCAAAGATTACAGATTGTGAGAGGGGCAAAAGTAATTTAGCTTTTTTTTTTTTCAAATCAATAAATATTTCAGTGTTAAAAAAATCATGATAGGGTTTTTAAAATACATTTAAAAAATAAAACAGAAGTAATTAGTATAAGGCTGAAATTATGGAAAGTATTTCTAAGAAGTTTTAAATTCTGATCTGAATTCTAAGTAGATATTGTATAACATGACAGAAATAAGATATCAAAATTTATCAAAAATTTGTAGAAGTAGGGAAGCATAATCATACATGCATGCACTTGCAAATACGAACACACAAAATTTCAAAATTTATTAAGAATCCAGCACATTTTTGATGCATGTAATACATGTTAGATATTCAATAAACACTTGTTGAGGGAATTATGAAAAATAAATGCAATTATTTATCAATTAAGACAACCTCTTATAGTGATGATATTAAAAATAAATATATGTCAATGATAAAGGATAATATTTCAGTGCATATAGGTTTTGCAGTATTAGCAAAGAAACTCTGATATTTTAAATGCTATATATTTGATGGAGAATCATGAATTATTTTCAATTATATTTTGAAAATAACAACATTAAATATTAATACTTTATGAAGAATGTCTTTCTCCTTTTTAAACAGGTGAAACAATTCAGTAAGTGGTTCGAAAAATGAAAAAAAAATAACTGGAAACTATTTAATGTTTAAGATGCAGATTATAAACTTTTAAAGGACCAGGATATTTAGTAAATCAGTAGAATGACTGTGTTCTCTTTAATAATTCATGATAAAAATGTTTTTATTTTTTCTACCAATTCATGACACAGACTTTATGGAAGAAAACTTGGAAGCATTGCCATTTCTCAAAATAAAACCCATATTGTGTGTGTGAGTTTTAGGCAACCACTGGGAATTATACATAGGTCAAAATAAAAAGAGTAAAAGTTTCCATATTGAATGTCAGGTCCTAAAATAGAAACTTGCCAGAAAATAAGCAAAGTAAATTTTCCAACAAAGGAGCTCAATTATATGAACAAATTGTAATGAGGTTATATAGATAGATAGGTAAATCTCTATATAAATAGATGATAGTTAGACCCAGTTCTGCGATCCTGGCTGGTCACTTTCCTTTTCTGAGTTAATTCATATCCTACCGCTTCCCTTCTAGAGCCGTCACACTTGTAGGTCATGAAGCACACACCCTAACTGTCAGAAGGGTTAGGTTGTCAGATAACTTGAGACAGCCTCTGTGCCCTAGAACCTGAAAAATTATTCAAATCAGTCAATCCACAGAGGGTGTTCGGAACCTAGCTCTTCCCACTCTGGTTGGCGATACATAAACTGTCCACTACAATTCTAGCTTACTTTTATGCTGTTTTTGGTACAACCCTCCATGGGGCCCTGCCTGGTGGCCTTTCTTTTTTAGGGCTATAGGTAACAAACCTGGCTCTCATACAGTTGCCATCATTGTGTTGTGTACCACTTTTTGATGAATCTTTAAATTTTGTAAAGCAATCAGATTCTTAAAAGACTGACCTAAGAATATACAGAACTTCTGTAAATTTATTTACAGACTTTAACAGAAGCATTCAAATTTATTTACATGAATGAATCACATACATTTTTCAAAGAGCAATTAACACTATTTAATGGAAATATATATTTGTAAGTTAAAGATTTTGTATAGTACACATAAATGTTAACTGTAAATGTCTTAAAATTATCAGTTATCTGTAAGAAATTTCAGAAAAATGTAGAAATTATATAGCTAGGAACAAAGTATCCCTGTTGCCTTGTGAAGAGACAAGCCTCCTTAAATCCTACCTCCTTCCCAATGACACCCTTTTTTCGTCTCTTGGTTCACTGCTTTTAAGGCAATTTATTTGTTTCCCAGGATAGATGCATAGTTCCATGGGGACAGCATTGACATCTGCTTTGTTAACTGCTATATTCCCAGTGCCTGTCACAGTGTCAGCATACAGTACATGCTCAGTAAATAATAATGGAATAAATACATGTTATCAGTTCTGAAAAACAATGCACACTATTTTTGTTAAAATGTGTCACTCAGTGCTGAAGATTTCAGGTCCACACAACACACACAATTCTTGGGTAATACCCTCAATTTAATAAGATAGTAATGTATGTTGGATAAGACTGTATAAAAATAATCTTTCATACTCTCTTCTTATATACTCTGTAAAATGCTATTGATATTTCTAAGGTAACTAATAATCTCCCCACCACCACTTTGGAGCTATTAACAAGAAAAGAAAAATGTACTAATGATTCTGGAATAGTAAAAGTTAAGAATTTATTGATAGACCTAAAGATATATATCAAATTTGTGATTATCTCCATTGATGTCTATAAAGGAGTGAACATATTTAACAGATAAGTTAAATAGTTCACTTGCTTCCCTAGTAGCTCAGACGGTAAAGCGTCTGTCTGCAATGTAGAAGATTCAGGTTCAATCCCTGGGTTGGGACAATCCCCTGGAAAATGAAATGGCAGCCCACTCCAGTATTCTTGCCTGGAAAATCCCATGGACCATGGAGCTTGGTAGGCTACCATCCATGGGGTCGCAAAGAATCCGACACGACTGAGAGACTTCACTTTCACTTTCACCTGTCACAAGTATTGCTAAGGCGAAGAGATTTGTTGTTGAGGAAGCTTTTGGTATGATATTTGTGAAACCAGCATATTCTGATTACTTAAATTTTGCCTTTTAAGTGGAGGATATCTTTAATAATTTCTCAGAACATATTCAACCTCATAAAAATTTAATTAACAATTAACATTGTGCATAAGTCATTGCTATTGTTCAGCACTGTGAAGAATCAGAAAACAGATCATTCCTTTTTTTTCATGAATGGATTTTAAATCTAGTTGAGAGAAAACAAAAATAAAAATGTATACTCATGCGTGTACAAACCCTAAAGACAAAAATGTCATAATGTAAAAGTTGAGTGGGTTCAATTAGGGAATTTGTTATGCAGTTATAGGGGAAGATCTGTGGAAATCTTCCCAGTGCATACAAGAAATGGATTAGCACAGTTAGGAAAGATGTGGTATAGGGGAAGCAAACTGCCCCTTGATAGAGTCAGTAATTAAATGAAAACAAGCCAGACAAAAGCATTTTCTAGGCCTGTGATTCTGATGGAAGGGGTGCAGATTAGTTTGAACAAAATCAAAACGTGTTGGCTTTGTGGATACAGAGTCACTGAATACACCAAAGCGAACCTATAAGGAAGAAATTAGTTTGAAATTTTAAAGTGTGGGCAAAATTCAGAGGACAGAAGAAGGCTCATCAGTTCAGTTCAGTTCTGTCACTCAGTCGTGTCCTACACTTGGCAACCCCATGAATCTCAGCACACCAGGCCTCCCTGTCCATCACCAACTCCTGGAGTTCACTCAGACTCACATCCATTGAGTCAGTGATGCCATCTAGCCATCTCATCCTCTGTCGTCTCCTTCTCCTCTTATCCCCCATCTCTCCCAGCATCAGAGTCTTTTCCAATGAGTCAACTCTTCGCATGAGGTGGCCAATGTGCTGGAGTTTCAGCTTTAACATCATTCCTTCCAAAGAAATCCCAAGGCTGATCTCCTTCAGAATGGACTGGTTGGATCTCCTTGCAGTCCAAGGGACTCTCAAGAGTCTTCTCCAACACCACAGTTCAAAAGCATCAATTCTTTGGTGCTCAGCCTTCTTCACAGTCCAACTCTCACATCCATACATGACAACAGGAAAAATCATAGCCTTGACTATAAGGACCTTTTTTGGCAACGTAATGTCTCTGCTTTTCAATATGCTATCTAGGTTGGTCATAACTTTTCTTCCAAGGAGTAAGCATCTTTTAATTTCATGGCTGTAATCACCATCTGCACTTATTTTGGAGCCCTCAAAAATAAAGTCTGACACTGTTTCCACTATTTCCCCATCTATTTCCCATGAAGTCGCGGGAATAGATGCCATGAACTTCGTTTTCTGAATGTTGAGTTTTAAGCCAACTTTTTCACTCTCCACTTTCACTTTCATCAAGAGGCTTTTTAATTCCTCTTCGCTTTCTGCCATAAGGGTGGTATTATCTGCATATCTGAGGTTACTGATATTTCTGCCAGCAATATTGATTCCAGCTTGTGTTTCTTCCAGTCCAGCGTTTCTCATGATGTACTCTGCATATAAGTTAAATAAGCACGGTGACAATATGTCTTGACGTACTCCCTTTCCTATTTCAAACCAGTCAGTTGTTCCATATGCAGTTCTAACTTTTGCTTCCTGACTGGTATACAGATTTCTCAAGAGGCGGGTCAGGTGCTCTTGTATTCCCATTTCTTTCAGAATTTTCCACAGTTTGTTGTGATCCACACAGCCAAAGGCTTTGGCAAAGTAAATAAAGCAGATATAGATGTTTTTCTGGAACTCTCTTGCTTTTCCATGATGCAGCAGATGTTGGCAATGTGATCTCTGGTTCTTCTACCTTTTCTAAAACTAGCTTGAACATCTGGAAGTTCACATTTCCCGTACAGCTAAAGCCTGTCTCGGAGAATTTTGAGCATTACTTTACTAGCATGTGAGATGAGTGCAATTGTGCGGTCGTTTGAACATTCTTTGGCATTGTCTTTCTTTGGGATTGGAATGAAAACTGACCTTTTCCAGTCCTGTGGCCACTGCTGAGTTTTCCACGTTTGCTGGCATATTGAGTGCAGCACTTTCACAGTATCATCTTTCAGGATGTGAAATATCTCAACTGGAATTCCATCATCTCCACTATCTTTGTTCGTAGTGATGCTTTCTAAGGCCCCCTTAACNTCCTGTGGCCACTGCTGAGTTTTCCACGTTTGCTGGCATATTGAGTGCAGCACTTTCACAGTATCATCTTTCAGGATGTGAAATATCTCAACTGGAATTCCATCATCTCCACTATCTTTGTTCGTAGTGATGCTTTCTAAGGCCCCCTTAACCTCACATGCCAGGATGTCTGGCTCTAGATGAGTGATCACACCATCGTGATTATCTGTGTCTAGAGGATCTTTTTGTACAGTTCTTCTGTGTATTCTTGCCACCTCTTCTTAATATCTTTTGATTCTGTTAGGTACATACTATTTCTGTCCTTTAGAGAACTCATCTTTGCATGAAATGTTCCCTTGGTATCTAATTTTCTTGAAGAGATCTCTAGTCTTTCCCATTCTGTTTTTTTCCTCTATTTCTTTGCATTGATCGCTGAAGAAAGCTTTATCTCTTCTTGCTATTCTTTGGAACTCTGCATTTGATGCTTATGTCTTTCCTTTGTCCTTTGTTTTTCACCTCTCTTCTTTTCACAGCTGTTTGTAAGGCTTCCCCAGACAGCCATTTTGCTTTTTTGCATTTCTTTTCCATGGGGATGGTTTTGATCCCTGTCTTCTGTAAAATGTCACGAACCTCATTCCATAGTTCATCAGGCACTCTTTCTATCAGATCTAGGCCCTTAAATCTATGTCTCACTTCCACTGTATAATCATAAGGGATTTGATTTAGGTCATATCTGAATGGTCTAGCAGTTTTCCCTATTTTCTTCAATTTAAGTCTGAATTAATTTGTTAATAAGGAGTTCATGATCTGAGTCACAGTCAGCTCTTGGTCTTGTTTTTGTTGCCAGTATAGAGTTTCTCCATCTTTGGCTGCAAAGAATATAATCAATCTGATTTTTGTGTTGACCGTCTGGTGATGTCCATGTTGTGTGGCAGTTCTAACATTCTTTGGCATTGCCCTTTTTTGGGATTGGGATGAAAACTGATCTTTTCTAGTCCTGTGGCTACTGCTGAATTTTCCAGGTGTGTTGACATATTGAGTGCAGCACTTTCACAACACTGTCTTTTAGGATTTGAAATAGCTCATCTGAATTTCCATTACCTCTACTAGCATTGTCTGAAGTGATGCTTCCTAAGGACCATTTGACTTTGCATTCCTGGATGTCTGGATCTAGATGACTGATCATACCATTTTGGTTATCTGGGTCATGAATATCTTTTTTGTATAATTCTTCTATGTATCCCTGCCACTTCTTCTAATAGCTTCTGCTTCTGTCATGTCCATATAATTTCTTCCCTTTGTTGTGCCCCTTTGTATGAAATANACTGATCATACCATTTTGGTTATCTGGGTCATGAATATCTTTTTTGTATAATTCTTCTATGTATCCCTGCCACTTCTTCTAATAGCTTCTGCTTCTGTCATGTCCATATAATTTCTTCCCTTTGTTGTGCCCCTTTGTATGAAATATTCCCTTGATATCTCCAATTTTCTTGAAGAGATCTCTAGTCTTTCCCATTCTGTTGTTTTCCTCTATTTCTTTGCATTGATCACTGAAGAAGGTTTTCTTATTTCTCATTACTTTTCTTTGGAACTCTGCATTCAAATGTGTATATCTTTCCTTTTCTCCTTTGCCTTTCTTTTCTTCGATTCACAGCTATTTGTAAGGTATCCTTAGACAACGGTTTTGCCTTTTTTCATTTCTTTTTCTTGGGGATGATCCTGATCCCTGTCTCCTCTACAAGGTTATGAACCTCCATCCATAGTTTATCAGGTACTTTATCTATCATATCTAATCCCTTGAATCTATTTGTCACTTTCACTGTATATTCTATATAGTATATTCTATACACACACATACATATATAGTAAAGGATTTGATTTAGATCACACCTGAATGGTCACACCTGAAGACCAGTTGGTTTTCCCTACTTTCTTGAGTTTAAATCTGAATTTTGCAATAAGGAATTCATGATCTGAGCCACAGTTCGCTCCTGGACTTGTTTTTACTGACTGTATAGGGCTGCTCCATCTTTGGCTGCAAAGAATATAGCACATATTAGACAATATTAATAAGCTTAGATTCTAGGTACTATGTTAGTTTAAATACATATATAGGCAAGCTGTTTCTAGAAAATGGCAACCCACTCCAGTATTCCTGCCTGGAAAATCCTATGGACAGTTGAGTCTGACAGGCTAAAGTTCATGGACTACAGGCTGCCCAGCACTTTTATCCATGAAGATTCTCCAGGCAAGAATACTGGAGTGGGTTCCATTGCCCTTCTGTAGGGATCTTCCCCACCTAGGAACTGAAAATATGTCTCCCTCTTCTAGATGAATTCTTTACCATCCAAGCCACCAGGGAAGCCCAAGAATACCAGAGTACATGGGCTATACTTTCTCAAGGGGTTCTTCCTGACCCAGGAATCAAACAATGGCCTCCTGCATTTCAGCTGGATTCTTTAACAATGAGCCACTAGGGAAGCTGATGCTTAACTGTCAGGGTGTAGGATATTCTCTGTTATTTGGAAAATTGTTTTAGCAAATGGTGAGTGTTAGAATAAAACAAAGTAGAACTACAAATAATATCTACAAATAATTTCACATCCTTGGTGGAAAATCAGCATCTTATCGTTAGCTATATCAACAAGGCATGATTTTTAAAAGCCTTGTAAAGTGTTTCTCAACGCATCCTTGACTTGATTTTCCCATATTAGTCCTAGATTACGATTTCTATTTTAATGTTTTATTTTGTAGCCAAACGTTTAGATGCACGATGTATTATACTTTCCAGATATTCCTAGGAATAATTTAATTTTTAAATGCATTTTAGTTTTTTTTTTTTAATATATATAATTGTATTTATTTATTTTTGGCTGTGCTAGGTCTTCATTGCTGTGTGGGCTTTTCTCTAGTTGCAGTGAGCAAGTCTACTCTCTAGTTGTAGTGTGTGGGCTTCTTATCATGGTGGCTTCTCTTATAGAGCACAGGTTCTAGGGCAAGCAGGCCTCAGTAGTCATATCATGTGGGCTAAATGCTTGAGGCTCCTGGACTCTGGAGTGCAGTTTCAGTGGTTATGGTGCATGGGCTTAGTTGCTCTGCATGCGGGATCTTCCCAAACCAGAGTTGAACCTGTCTTTTGTATTGGCAGGGAGATTCTTCACCACTGAGACAAGACGGAAGCCCCCTGTATAATTTTTAAAAATATGAACTCAACCAAATTTGAAAACTTTCAGAATCAAAAACTTTTGACAGATAACAAATATTCTTATATGATGATCACTTCTTCAAGTCCATACCTATCAATAGCTGTTATTAGAAAATACAGAAAAAACATGTCATGTGCACTATATGCCTGCACTTTCACTTCCTCTCTAGCCTTAACCCATAAGAGTCTTATAGTCTTGTCATTTGGGCTAATCATATCTAAATACATTATGTCTGCTAGACTCTTTTAAATATTTGAATCATTTCTCTCATTAAAAAAATAATTTGTGTTGTTTTCTTAAATTTTCATGAAGATACAAATAAAGATAGTTTGCATGGGAAATCAATTTACTAAGGGAACCACACTTTCACTTTAAGTTTGAACTTATTTCATATGAATTTGTATTTTTGACATTTTTCAAAATAAGATATAAATTAAAAACGTTGCTTCCTGTTTATATTATTCTACTGTAACACTTAGTATGATAATCATGGTATGATAGTAAAAAAAATATCATCTAAAAAATTCAAATAAAAAATGGTAAATTTTCCTTCATGCTTAATTATACAAATTCTTATTTCCTTTACTCTTTATGTTGTTGGTTAGTCACTAAGAGGGTCGAACTCTTTTGCAAGGCTCCTCTGTCCATGGGATTATCCAAGCAAGAAAACTAAAATGAGTTGCTATTTCCTCCTCCAGGGAATCTTCCCAAGCCAGGGATTGAACCTGTTTTTCCTGCACTGACAAGCAGATTCTTTATTACTGAGCTACTAGGGAAGTCCTTACTCTCTATAATTTCACATGTATTTCCCTTTGATCATTAATTGCATCTACATAGGAATATGTCCTTGATATTTCCCTGGATAGTCTTAGCATTGAGCAGTGACAGAATCAATGTGCACTTATCCACAAACACCATGTCATACTTGCATCAAACTGAAGATACCTTGAAATATGGACACTTGGCAAACTAAGAATGAGATCACTTTGAACTGAACCCAAACATATAACTGCTGGCTGAAATTTGTGTTCAAATGTAATTTTGAAAGTGTTCAGCTACTGAAAGTTCTGAAATGTCTAAAAATTCAAGCAAGTTTTTATATCTCTGATATTTTTCATTTACTTATGAAATAAATCACTGACAATTTAAAACATGTATTTCTGATATAGATATTCTATCTTTGAATACTGCTATTCTTTCCAGGAATAGGTGACAGAAAACTAAGACAATCTGCAAATCTTAGAAATACTTACTCAAATATTCAAACAGTATTCATTAATTCGCTGTGTTTCTACTAAGTCTGGCAAGAAGTGATTGAAATATAATGCCAATACTGTGTCTACACAATGCTGTGATCAAGTCATAATTTCTCATTCACATAAAGTTGCCCTTATTTTATTTTAGTATACAGTCTGCTTCATGCTTACAAATATAAGGGAAATTAGAACTCTGGAAAATTCATCTGGAGAGATGTGTTGGTTATGTACAGAAGCATTTAGGGGAAATTGGAATGGTCTGTAAGTTCAGCATAATTTTCCTTGGAAAACTGATGATTCAGAAAAGTTGAAAATGAGTATAATAGGATATGAAAAAAATCCCTCTGGAAATAGGGCATGTTTCAGTAAAATAATATTTTCAAAGTACTGTCAATGATAGAAAGAGCAAAGGAGACCACTGTAGAAGAAGGAAGGGGTAAGAGAATTGGTCCATGGTTGAAAGCAATGGGAATACTTGAATGAGGGGTAATGGGTGAGGGGGGTGACACATTCAGATACGATATTTTCATAGACTGCCTTCCAGGTGATAAATGGATTTGAAGGACAAGAATATGAGTCTCCCTGGTGGCTCTATGGTAAACAATCTGCCTGCCAATGCCAGAGATGCAGGAGAGGCGAGTTCAATCCCTGGGTCTGGAAGATCTGGTGGAGAAGGAAATGGCAACCCACTCCAGTACACTTGCCTGAAAATTCCATGGTCAGAGGAGAGTGCCTGGCCACAGTCCATGGGTTGCAGAGTCAGCCATAACTGAGCAAGCATGCACCAATACAGTTTGAGTTCAGCAGCATTGCTGGGTCATTTTGAAATGACTGCAGTTTCCTGTGCTAATGCTAAAGGTAGTTGGGATCTTGTAGGAGTTAAATTAAGGGAATAGATAAACTACAAGCTATTGAGGTGATAAAATAATAAATAGCTTTTATGAATTTTGGGGATGATTTACACAATGCCTGAACTCAGCCATTTTCAGAAGTTGTCATTTACCACTCTTTGAATTTTTAACCACAAAGCACTATGGATAAAGTTGTATTTCATATTAGTTGAGTAAAATATTATAGTGAACTATTATGAAAAAAGTATAAAGTTGTAAGTTCTTTTAAAAAATTATATTCTAAAATATGGTGCTTTAGTTTTCACAAAAAATTCTCATATTGTTTCAAAACTATATGAATTTCAGACATATTGAAAAATAGTTTTAATAAGACATTCTCTTTTTAAAAAATTGATTTGCAAATAATAAATGAATGTATTAAACATGAATGTAGCACTTTTGAGTAGGCAAGTTTAACCTATGTGCCATCATTTTCATGATAGCAAAGATGTCTNGGGGGGGGGGCTCCAAAATCACTGCAGATGGTGACTGCAGCCATGACATTAAAAGATGCTTACTCCTTGAAAGGAAAGTTATGAGCAACCTAGACAGAATATTCAAAAGCAGAGACATTACTTTGCTGACTAAGGTCCGTCTTGTCAAGGCTATGATTTTTCTTGTGGTCATGTATGGATGTGAGAGTTGGACTGTGAAGAAGGCTGAGCACCAAAGAATTGATGCTTTTGAACTGTGATGTTGGAGAAGACTCTTGAGAGTCCCTCGGACTGCAAGGAGATCCAACCAGTCCATTCTGAAGGAGATCAACCCTGGGATTTCTTTGGAAGGAATGATGCTAAAGCTGAAAGTCCAGTACTTTGGCCACCTCATGAGAAGAGTTGACTCATTGGAAAAGACTCTGATGCTGGGAGGGTTTGGGGGCAAGAGAGGAAGGGGACGACCAAGGATGAAATAGCTGGATGACATTACTGACTCAATGGACGCTAGTATGAGTGACCTCCGGGAGTTGATGATGGACAGGGAGGCCTGGCGTGCTGCGATTCATGGAGTTGCAAAGAGTCGGACACGACTGAGCGACTGAACTGAACTGAATTGCTTATGATTTATATTTTATATTCTTTAAAACTCCATGGAATTTTATAGATTCATATTGTCATGTATCCACTCTAATAGTATTATACATGAGAGTTTCACCACCGTAAAATATTCCAATGTTTTATCCACTAAACCTTCCCTGTTCACAACCTCATCTTATACATTGGCAAACACCATCTCTATAGTTTTGAGTTTTTCATAATAATGTATAATTAGAATCTTGCATCATGTAGACTTTCCAGTTCAGTTTCCTTTACTCAGCCATATGCCTTTATGATTCATTCATGTTGTTCCATATATTGATATTTTATTTCTTTTAGTCTGGATTTTTGTGGTAACAAACACAGTTAAATGGCTCAGATAGTAAATAATCTGCATTCAATGAGGGAGACATGGGTTTGTTCCCTGGGTCAGGAATATTCCCTGAAGAAGGAAATGGTAACCCACTCCAGTATTTTTGCCTGGAGAATTCCATGGACAGAGGAGCCTCGCAATCTGTAGTCCATGGGCTTTCAAAGAGTTGGACATGACTGAGCGACTTTCATTTTCACTTTTATTTTAACGGCTAAATAATATTCTGTTGTGGAGATGTGCCATCATTTATTCATTTACCTATGAAAGGACATCTTGATTATTTCAAGTTTCAGAGTTTGGGAGACTGAATAGTGCTACTGCAGTCATTCGTGTTCAGGTTTTTATATGGACACAAACTTAAAATATTCTGTGTAAACATGTAGAAGTGTGATTATACGGTAAACTATGTTTGCTTTTGTAAGAAACTGCAAAACTCTCTCAAAAGTGGTTGTATTACTTTCATTCCCATTAGTAATGAATGAAAGTTTCTGTAGCTGGGCATTTTCCCCAAGAATAGATATAGTTAATGGAATTATATTAATCATTCTAATAGATGTGTTCCTCCTTGTTTTAATATACAGTTCTTTAATTATGAATGATGATGGGCATTGTTTCATACACATATTTGCCATTTGTGTACCTTACTTGATGATTTCTTTGTTCACCTCTTAAATGAGAATATGTTTTGCTCACTTTTAATTGTGATATTAGATTTCTTAAGAGTTTTTGTTGTTACTTTATAACGGATTGATGTTTCATTTAATAAAATACTTTTTTCGGTATTGATTAGATAATATGATTTGTTTTTTTAGTCTATTGATATAGTGGATTACTTGACTGATTTTCAAATGCTTTTTTTTTTTTTTTAAGTTACACTGAGTGGCATCCAGGGTGACCATGGATGGAACTTGTGCCTGCTGCAGTGGAAACTCACAATCTTAATCTTTGGATAGTCAGAGAAGTGTCAATTTTCGAATTTTAATTCAGCCACACATGACTGAAATAAATTCAAGCTGGTGGCACTGAATATTTTTTTTTTTACAATTTTAAATTTTAGGTGACATTTGATAATACTTTGTTGAAATTTGAAACAGCAATTAGATATTAATCTGTAGTTTTTATTTCTTATACTATCTTTCTCTCATTTGGTATTGTGGAATATTGGCCTGATAGAATAAGTTAGAAAGGGTTCTTATGCTTCTATCTTAAAAAAAAGTTGTGTAGAAATTATATTGTTTTGTAGCAAATATTTGATAGAATACAACTGTGAGGCCATCTAGTCCTGATATTTTCATTTTGGAAAGGTTATTAATTGCTAATACAATTTATATAATTAATAAAAGCATATTCATATTGTCTGTGTGAGTTTTTGAAGTTTATGTCTCTCATGGAATTCATACATTTTCTCTGAATTATCTCACTATGGGCTTAGAGTTGCTTGTAGTATTTCTTTATCATACTTTTTTATGTACAGGAGATCAATAATAATAACCTGTTTCATTTTTGAGATAATTAATAAGGATCTCTTCTCTTGCTTAGCCTGACTAGATATAAATTTTATTGACATTTTAAAAGATAAATCTTTCATTTTCATTAATTTTCTTTGTTATTTTTGTTTCAGTTTCACTGATTTCTAATTTAATTTTTACAATTCATTGTCTTTTGATTGCTTTAAGCTTAGCTTTTTTAACCAAAGTGGGCCTTATGTTGTCAGTTTTAGATGATTATTTTCTAAATTATATACTTACTTGTTATAAAAGTTTCTTTAATTATTTATTCAACTGTATTCCACACATTTAAATGTGCCAATTTTTAGTTTAATGTGGGTCATTTTTTTTTCTTCAGACATTATTTACAGATGTGTTATATAATTTCCTAATATTAGAATTTTTGGCTATCTTTCTGTATTGATTTCTAGTTGAATTCTATGAACTTGAGAATAATGTGTATTTTGCCATTGCTTGACTCTGTATGATGTAAAAATCAGTTGTATTAAGTTGATTCACGTTAGCTTTATCCTTAACTGATTTTCCACCTGCTTGTTCTATAAACTGATAAGAAGATGTTGAATTTTTTATCTCTACTAGTGGATGTGTCTATTTCTACTTTAAATTTTGCCTCATGTGTTTTGAAGCTCTGTTGTTACATGAGTACATGCTTAAGACTACTATATATCCTTGGAGATTTGACCTATTTATAATTGTGTAATACTCCTCTTATGTGTGGCTTGGATAGTAAAAGATTTGCCTGCAATGTAAGAAACTCAGGTTCAGTCCCTGGGTTGGAGAGATCTCCTGGAGAAGGGAATGACTACCCACTCCAATATTCTTGTCTGGAGAATTCCATAGACAGAGGAGCATGGTATGCTACAGTCTATGGGATCCTAAAAGAGTTGAACATGGCTGAGTGAGTAGCACTTTCACTTTCTCTTTTTTGTACTTTTTTTTTTTTTTCCTAATTGTGGAGTCTAACTTTTCAGATAATAATGTAATTACTCCAGTTCTATTTTGATTAGAGTTGGGGGCTTCCCTGGTGACTCAGATGGTAAAAAATCTCCCTGCAATAAGGAGACCTGGGTTCAATCTGAGGGTGGGGAAGATCCCCTGGAGAAGGAAATGATTTTACTAACTGTTTTTTATTTTTAATTAAGCCAGATATTCTTTGTTAATTAACTGATGTGTTTAGGCCTTTTACATTTAAAAAGTTAATCATCAGGTTATCTATTATGAGGTTAATATCTACTACATTTAATCATCAGGTTATCTATCATGAGGTTAATATCTACTACATTTAGAACTGTTATCTTTTCTTTGCATTTGTTCATTCTCTAGCTTTTCTCCTTGCCTCTTCTCTTATTTCTGCCTTCTTTGGTATGTGGGCTTCCCTGATAGCTCAGTTGGTAAAGAATTCAACAGATGATATAATCTCTATTATGATGTAATTTGTTTAGTGGTTTTCTTTAAATTTCCAATAAAACTTATAAATAATATATCACCTTTAAATAGCTCTATATCCATTTCACATACAGTGTAGAAACAGTATATTACAACAGTGTATTCTAAACTTCATCTGAAATTTATAACTTTGTTCTCACTCACATAAGTCATCCATGAATCATCACCGAATGCATTACTATTATCTTTAAACATTTATGATTTTTATGAATTAAGAATAATAAAAGGTAAAAAGTCATATTATTTTCATTTATTTCTTCTCCAACACTTTTTCTTTATGTAGTTTATGACATATAATTGCTCTTTTCCCTGAAAATATATTTTAACATTTTTTTGGAGAGCAGGTTGGTTGCTAATTACTTCCTTCATTTATTAATTTTAGAAACCCTTTATTTCTCTTTTATGTGTGGATTTAATTGGGTATGGAATTCTGGGTTAGTGGTATTTTATTTCAACACTTTAATATTTACTGTCTTCCCTCTTTTACTTTTAGGATTTCTGATGAACAATCAACTGTAAACTCTACCCTTATTATTTTCTGGTTAAAATGCTTATTTTTCATGACTAATTTTAATGTTTTTCTCTTTGTTACTCTCTTTCTGCAATTTGAATAATATGTCTCAGTGTATTTAATATTTAAAAATTCTACTCCATATGCCTGAGATTCCTAATCCAGTTTTACAGTCAGTCATTAATTTTTGAAAGTTCTCAGCCATTACTTCTTCAAGTATTATTCTTCTCTATTTTCTTTTCCTTCTCCTCCTGATATTCCAAATAAAAGTTTACTAAACCTCTTAAAATTGTCCCACAGTTTTTAAATATTCTGTTTTGCATTTTTTTGTCCTCTCACTTCCCTTTGCATGTCATTTGGGAAGATTCTATTGAAGGACCTGCAAGCTCCCTGATTCTTGTCTTGGCCATATTCAGTCTACTGACGCATCCATCAAAGGCAGTCCTCATTTCTAATACAGTGTTGTTGTACTCAAAATTTTTATCATGATCTTCTACTGTTCCTTATAGATTATGTCTCTCTGCTTATATTAACCATATGTTCTTGCCTACTTTCTACTCTTTTTATTAGCATTCAGTTTAGTTCAGTCACTCAGTCATGTCCGATACTTTGTAACCCACGAACTGAAACAAGCCAGGCTTCCCTGTTTATCAAAAACTCCCAGAGTTTACCCAAACTCATGTCCACTGAGTCGGTGATACCATCCAACCATCTCATCATCTGTTGTCCCCTTCTCCTCCTGCCGTCAATCTTTCCCAGCATCAGGGTCTTTGCAAATGAGTCAGCTCTTTGCATCAGGTAGCCAGCTCCAACAGCAATCTTTCCAATGAACACTCAGGACTAATCTGCTTTAGGATGGACTGGTTGGATTTCTTTTCAGTTTAAGGTACTCTCAGGAGTTTTTTGCAACACCACAGTTCAAAAGAATCAGTACTTTGGGGCTCAGCTTTCTTTATAGTCCAAATTTCACATCCATACATGACTACTGGAAAAACCATAGACTTGAATAGACGGACCTTTGTTCACAAAGTAATGTCTCTGCTTTTGAATATGCTATCTAGGTTGGTCATAAATTTCATTCCAAGGAGTAAGTAATTTCATGGCTGCAATCACCATCTGCAGTGATTTTGGAGCCCAAAAATATAAAGTCTGACACTGTTTCCACTGTTTCCCCATCTATTTGACATGAAGTGATGGGACCAGATATCACGATCATAGTTTTCTGAATGTTGAGCTTTAAGCCAACTTTTTTACTCTCTTTTTTCACTTTCATCAAGAGGTTTTTTAGTTCCTCTTCACTTTCTGCCATGAGGGTGATGTCATCTGCATATCTGAGGTTATTGATATTTCTCCCAGCAATCTTGATTCCAGCTTGTGTTTCTTCCAGTCCAGCGTTTCTCATGATGTACTCTGCATATAAGTTAAATAAGCAGGGTGACAATATACAGCCTTGACGTACTCCTTTTCCTATTTGGAACCAGTCTGTTGTTCCATGTCCAGTTCTAACTGTTGCTTCCTGACCTGCATACAGATTTCTCAAGAGGCAGGTCAGGTGGTCTGGTATTCCCATCTCTTTCAGAACTTTCCACAGTTTATTGTGATCCACACAGTCAAAGGCTTTGGCATAGTCAATAAAGCAGAAATAGATGTTTTTCTGGAACTCTCTTGCTTTTTCCATGATCCAGCGGATGTTGGCAATTTGATCTCTGGTTCCTCTGCCTTTTCTAAAACCAGCTTGAACATCAGGGAGTTCACGGTTCACGTATTGCTGAAGCCTGGCTTGGAGAATTTTGAGCATTACTTTACTAGCGTGTGAGATGAGTGCAATTGTGTGGTAGTTTGAGCATTCTTTGGCATTGCCTTTCTTTGGGATTGGAATGAAAACTGACCTTTTCCAATCCTATGGCCACTGCTGAGTTTTCCAAATTTGCTGGCATATTGAGTGCAGCACTTTCACAGCATCATCTTTTAGGGTTGCAAATAGCTCAACTGAAGTTCCATCACCTCTACTAGCTTTGTTTGTAGATGTTAATTATTATTATTATTATTGACTATACTCTGCTTTGTATTATAGTTATTTTTGTGCTTGTCTTATTCCCCTCCAAAATCAAATATCCTGAAAGCTAGGTCTGTGTCCTTAACCCTTATGAAGAGCCCCTCAGCATCAGAACTCAGTACGTACTTGTCATTGAATAAATAATGAAAGGCTTTCCTTTTTTTTTTCCAGAGGAAATAGCATTTCTTTTAAGTAAATATCTGACAGAGTTTTCTAGATGTAATCATGAACTCTTTATTTTTGAAAGAGTCTGAAAACATAAAGTATAAAACCCATTTATACTTTAAGATTTAGAAAAGCTGAAAGTATGTGAATGAAGCAGGAGGATGTTTATTATAGTCTAATTTGAGGCTATTATTAGTTTCTATTATGCCAGACATTTTATGTACAATATAATTTAGTCCTCACAAATCCCTATTAGGAAGGTATTATTATCCTCATTTTGCAAATGGGAAAACAGTCACTGAGAGGTTAAATCACCTGTCCCCAGCCACCCATCTGCTAAGTGCTAGACTAGAAATGAGAACCTCGATCTGTCTATTCTGAAGTCTGTACTCATGACCACAATGCTGGACTGCCTGGTTGTCAGTTTCTCCTGAGGGTAGATTCACTCCTACCTGAAATGGCATCCTTGCGGACAAAATATTCTACTTAATGTATCTTTCTCACTTCAAGCTTTGCCAAGGAGAGTTAGAGGAGGCAGCTGCATGCAAAGGAGCATGCAGGAGACACACTGAATGGAAAGAATTTTGAGGGGCAAATTAGTAGTAATATGACTGGGTTTTGAAAACTGAATCAATAATATAATGCTACTTATTAAAAAAAATAAACTACTGAAACAACATGGATGAATTTGGTTGACACTGAGTGAAAAGAAGAAAGACACAAAAGATACACAGTATGATTCCAGTTAATCTGATGTTCAAGATGGGTTCAGCTGATCTTTGGTGACAGAAATGAGAATGGTGGAGGCCTGGAGTGGGGATGACTGGAATGGGATAGGCATGAACTTTCTGCGGGTGATGGAAATATTCTGAATCTTGGTTTGGGTGTAGATAATACATTTGTCAAAACTTATTAAACTCTGCCCTTAATATCTATGTATCTCTTGGTGTATAAATTATACCTTAAAATTATAAAAATAAGGTTTTAAAATTGAGAAATAATTGATAGATAGCATTAGTTTCAGGTGTACAACACAATGANTTTCCAATGAGTCAATTCTTCCCATTAGGTGATGAAAATATTGGAGCTTCAGCTTCAGCTTCAGAATCAGTGCTTTCAATAAATATTCAGGGTGGATTTCCTTTAGGATCGACTGGTTTGATCTCCTTGCATTCCAAGGGACTCTCAAGAGTCTTGTCCAGGACCACAGTTCAAAAGTATCATGGCATTCAGCAGTTTTTTGTTTGTTTGTTTGTTTTTGTTTTGTTTTAATTCAGCTCTCACATCCATACATGACTACTGGACAACCCACAACCTTGACCATATGGGCCTTTGTCAGTAAAGTGATATCTCTGCCTTAAAATATGCTGTCTAGGTTTGTCAAAGCTTTCCTTTCNTTGTTTTTGTTTTGTTTTAATTCAGCTCTCACATCCATACATGACTACTGGACAACCCACAACCTTGACCATATGGGCCTTTGTCAGTAAAGTGATATCTCTGCCTTAAAATATGCTGTCTAGGTTTGTCAAAGCTTTCCTTTCAAGGAACAAGCTACTTTTAATTTCATGGGTGCAGACACTGCCTGCATTGATTTTGGAGTCCAAGAAAAACAAAATCTGTCACAGCTTCCATTTTCTCCCTTCTATCTTCTTTTTACTCTACATTTTCTTTTTAAAAATTTATTTTCAGTAGTACAGATATCAAGGAACAATTTACTTTGGAACAGTAGATGAATAAAATTCTAAAATGATTCTCAACTTAACTAAATTCTGCCTATAAGGAGGCATTGTCTGATAGTGCATTTTCTCAACACAAAGACAAGAAAGCTGCAGATATAAAACATAATTGTGAATGAAAGCAGAATATTTTAGGCATTTCTAGTTTTAGCTAGGAAGGATTTGTAAGAAATAATGGAGCAGTCCCACCTAAATACTTATTCTTGAGGAGTTATATATCCTTACCATTATCCCATTTATCTTACTTCACCCGTACAGAAGGTAACAGAATCATAGTCTGCAATTCCTTCATGAGTGTTATCATATGACTTGGTCAAGAATGTCATATAAACATTATCTGAATAATTATAATAAATCAAATATAAAACTATAGCAAATAAAACAGAACATAACACTTTAAATATTGTCACCGAAAAGCAGCAAGTGATGAAACTGTTTTCTGTATGAAACTAGTACTGCAAATAGCAGCTTTATTCATTATTATACTTAAAACTTTCAGGTGAAGGAGTAAAAAGTTATATAAACCATCAACTGTACATACCAGTAAAAAATAGTATTAATAGTAAATTTATAGAAGCAAAATAAATAAAGACCAATTGATTATATGAAAATATAATTTCAAACTAATTGAAACTACTTTAAATTTCAGAACTATGGCAAAACCAATACATATTGTAAAGTAAATAAAATAAAATAAACTTCAGAACTAATTCTTACCTGATTATTATCAGAAAATTTAGTGATAAAATTAATCTGATTATCTGTAAAGTGATGTATCATGACTGTAAAGATTAATTTTTGTCGAGCTACTACTTTAAAAATTGGAAATACACACAAATAAATCTTTATGTATTTTAATTGATTCAACTGTTTTCAGCTTAATTTTTACTTGTATACCTCAAATTTATCTGTTTCTTTTCAAAATTTGTATGCACATTTTTAATTATTTAAATTATATTTTAATATTGTTTTCAGATTAACAGACTAAATTAAACTGTGCAAATATTTCCTGTGTATTCATTCTTCACAGAAATATTTTTGAAAATTTATTAGATTTCATAGCAAAATTTGACAGATGAGTTTTGTTTCATCTATTTCTTTTCCCTTCCATCAACATATAGAAAAACAGTGAATTTACTTTTACTTTGAAATACACTTTTCAAAAAATTCCAACAAAATGTCAATCAGTACATAGCATTGTTAGTGTCAAGTATATTTCTGTGATGAACTGAGCTGAAAAACTGATACAAGGGAAAATTTATTTGTTGTACAGCCATTTGTTGGCACTAAGAAATGAAAAAATATATAACTTTACAGGTTTGATTAACTGAGGTTTTATATATTTATGTTTTATTTCCCTTATTCAACAGTAGATATAAATAGTGGTTATGAACAATTTGGTTGACTAACTACAGGATTAAAAATATGAGATATTTTTGTGGTATTGTTCTATAATGATATATCTCAGATATTATATTCAAACCTAATGACATTCTGACATTTAGTGCTTATATTAAAGATAATACATATAAAAATTTAGAAAAATTCAAGTATTATATTGAACAACAAATACTAACATTATTATTAATCCTTCACTTTAAATAATAATAGTAGTATTGGTATGTGTTAGTTTCCCAGTCGTGTCCAACTTTGCTACCCCATGGTCTGTAACCCATCAAGCTCCTCTATCCATGGGATTTTTCAGGCAAGGATAGTGGAGTAGGTTGCCATTCCTCTCTTTACAGGATAGTATTGTTATATAATAGTCTTATTTGAATTACACAATACAATCTAAATATAGTAATAGTACTGGCAAAGCAAGTTAATACACATGAGATTGTTTTTATGACATTTTGAGTAATAAGACTGTGTGCTTATTATTGGAACATAAATAAGAAATTCTCACTGAATATATAAGAGAATAGNCACAATACAATCTAAATATAGTAATAGTACTGGCAAAGCAAGTTAATACACATGAGATTGTTTTTATGACATTTTGAGTAATAAGACTGTGTGCTTATTATTGGAACATAAATAAGAAATTCTCACTGAATATGTAAGAGAATAGCAATATAATTTTTTAATTATACTCTTACAGCATATGCAGTCTTTCATGTTAGTGGAGAAATGACGTCTTGACACAAATTTGAGCCCCTATATTTTATGTAAGGTAAATTCTGTGCAAGAATAGAGGTCATTCTTTGTACTGATATGATTATTCCTACACAACAGAAACCAATGTTCAGTAATGTTCCTAACTTCTAAAAATTCAGAATAATCTTATAATTTAAAATTGGCACAGTATGAGATTTCTGATACCTTTAATCATTACCTTAAATATAAATAATTACATAATAATTATAGCTATGATGACCATATACCCTAATCTTCCCTAAATTCTTCCCATAAAACTATTTATTCTTTCAAAAATTCTTTATTCTTCCTTTAGTCATAAACATAATCAATATTTCTCTGCTGTTACATGTACCTTACTTGTTGATGTTTAGAATGTTATTTCCTATTTCTTCAATGATCATATCCTGCTGATATTTATATTTGAATGTATCTATTACATAAAATAAGGGATGATGATAACAGTAACTATTATGTATACATGTGTGTTTATAACTAATCTTTATACATATGTGTGTGTATGTGTATATATGTTTTTNAACCCAGGTCTCTGGCATTGCAGGTGGATTCTTTACCAACTGAGCTATCAGGGAAGCCCAAGAATACTGGAGTGTGTAGCCTCCTTCTCCAGTGGATCTTCTCAACCCAGGAATCGAACAAGTGTCTCCTGCATTGCAGGTGGATTCTTTACCAACTGAGCTATCAGGGAAGCCTGAATGAATGAAGGATTCACCTCGAATAACATCTCTTTTGAAAAGGCTTTCCTAGGTTTCAAATTCAGACCTGCACACTCCCTCATCAGAGCTCTCCTCCCAGCTCATAACTTCTGGGCCCATAGGATCCCCACATTGTGCCAGGCTGTCTTCAAGCCAGCTGGCACCTTGAACCCAGGGTTTGACCCAGCTTTGGATCCCATGCACTACTGTGCACTAAGGTCCCCAGGAAATGTGGCTGGCATTAGATGGAATCAAGCATCCTTGGGGGATGAGCCTCAGTTTCTCCCCCTGTGAAATGGGCTGCTTGCTCTACGAGCTTCTACCTGTACTGGCTGCAAGGCGCACCAGATACATTGTCTGGTTGTAGAACACTACCACATTGGGGAGGGAATCCTCCTTAGCTTGGACAAAAGCTAGATCCTCTCACCTGGGCCTGAGGCTGCCAGGGTCCCAGTTCAGGGCTGAGTCCTGCCTGGTTGTGGTGGAAGCTAGATGGGGTTGAGGGAGGGAAAAGAAAGACTTCTGTCTCTGGTCCCTCCAGGCCTCCCTTGAAACCCGGTGAGAACATGTGAGAGTGAGTTTGAGGACAGAAGTGTCTCTGGGGACACTCACCCACTGGGCAAAGAAACCCCACCCAGTGATGTCCTTGATCTGTGGGGCCTTTGTTTGCTCCATTCTGTCTCCCACTTCAAACTGGAACTCCCCGTTCCACCCTCAGACTGCTTGTTCTTCAGAACTCAATGAGGCAACCTGGGCAAGTTCTGGGAAGGACTATGGGGCAGCCAGGCTCATCAGAGACACAGGGTTTCCCGCCTAGGGCAGCAGTGATGCTAGAACCTGAGGGCACCCCGGGAACACCGACCTGCAGCCTGGGCGGCGGGGGCCCTGCGTGCGGTGATGGAGGTTCCAGCTGGCTGGCACCAGGATGGCAGTTTTGTGGCCGGAGGCTGAGGGGCGGGGTGCACGTGGAAGGCCACCCTGTAAGCCGGGGCCCCTCAGTGGCGGGCCGTGGGGTCTGCACTGGCTTGGAGCAGGTTGCCGCAGCAGCGGTACAAGTCCTCGTGTTCCTGTCCCGCACGGAGCGATTCCTACGGGGCTGGTCTGGGAGCGGGTAGATGGGGAAGATGGCCACGTCCATCCACTGGGCCACCCTTCCCGAGGCCCTGCCCAGGCTCAGCGCCTCCACATGCAGTTATGCGTCATGCTGCCCATCATTCTTGCAGAAACCTGGGTAGGGAATGTGGGTCCCAGAGATGGACTCTGGAATCTCTCTCTCTGCCTCCCCCAGGGGATGAGGATGACAGGCAGGGCCCCTGGGGAACCCAAGCGGCTTGGCCTTCGAATTGAAGCCAGGCTTGGGTAGGCGTTTCTTGAGGATGACCCTGTGTCAGGCCACACCCATGGCCTCCTCCTTTTACTCATGTGGGGAGCTGAGGGCTCCTAGCCTGTGAGATGATCCTGGGTCCTGCCACCCAGGGTCAGGAGTTCAACCTGACCCTGATCTCTGACCACGTGAAAGCCTGGGACTTAGTTTCCCCATTCCCTCACTGCCTCCTCCTCCAGGAAGCCTCTTTGGATGGCCTCACAAGCTAGGCATGGATTTTCTCCTCTTTCCAGATCACTTAACTATTCTTTATTTGGAATTTCTGCCTTTCTACCTGATTGCTGGAATCTTCCAGAAGGTGGGGCCCAGGTCTCCATCTCTTTGTCTACCCTGCGTGCCCACAGTCCAGTGGGTACTCAGTGTTATCCCCAGCGGGACTGGCCCCAGACCTGCTGTGTGCTCAGCTCTCACAGTTTCACAAAGCCATTCCTCATCTGTCCTTTCATTCCCTCCTCGTCTGACCCTCACCAGCATCAGCGTCCCCAGGTCACCCTGAAGGAGGCGGGGGCTCACAGAGGGTCAGCTCTGCCATCAGTCACACCAGCAGAGCTGTGGGTTCAGTCTAGAGCTCTGCCCCTGCCCCTCCTGTTTCCCTTGAGGCTCCCTGGAGTCCCTGACAGGGGCTGGGCAGGATTTGCAGGGTCTCTGTCCCTCCCCAGCCACCACCTTTACTTCATACCTTTAGGAAAAGTAAAGGCTAATTTGTTCCTGGTGAGGGTGAGGCTCTGCCCANCAGAATTTTATAGACAGAGGAGCCTGAAGGCCTAGAGTTCATTGGCATCACAGTCAGACATGACTGAGCGACTAACACACGTATCGTATTAGTGGACTTTAAAACAAGTTTCCACTATTGTGAAGGAAATTTATAAGATTAATTTGTTTAAAGATCAGTCCTCAAAGTCATGAATCAAAGTAACATTAGAGTACACTAAATAACTTCTGAGGAAGTACTTTTTGTTAGAGGACACTTTCTAAAAGACAATTTACCAGTCTTGAGTCCGTGTGGATGTTACACTTCATTTTATTTGTAACGGAATTCAGAAATGGAGAGAAAGTATATTCTTAATTAAGGAAGACAAGTATTTGTTGTGAGATAATTAATTATAGAAATCTGACAAAGAGTGTAACTAATCACACAGGAGGGCATACTTCCTCATTTATTATTTATTATAAACTTTAAATAAATAATAAGTTACATTAATTTTGCTTTAAAGAAAACAGATAAGGCTTATAATTTTAATAGTAAGACAAAAAGGTACAAATAAATAAATTGTAATTTATTTGAAGGTAATTATACATCACTTTTTAAGTCTCATATGACTATGCTAATTTCATAGATTATAACTAGCATTTAAAGCATNAAAGTAAATTATAAATACAAGAAATTAAAGCATATTTAGCTTATTTAACTAATGTTTCATGATATCAGTAGCTAGGAATAGTTAGTAGTTAGAAATAAAAGTAGTCTTTATCATTTGACTTTGTCTTCTCTCATAAACATTTATTGATGACTTCCAAGAATTCAGCAATTGAATGTTTCAGCAACATATAAGTGAAAAGAACTTCATTCTACAATTAACTCATAATGTCATAAGAAAGACAAATTTCCCACAAGATAATTAAAATAAAATGTGGCAGTTACCGTGATAAGTATAGGTAAAGACTATTGGAAAATGTTTTGAAGGAGAAGCAAAGAAAGAAAAGTGAGACAATATCATTACAGTCAGTCAGTTTAGTCACTCAGTCATGTCCCACTCTTTGAAACCCCATGGACTGCAGCACTCCAGGCTTCCCTGTCCATCACCAACTCCCAGAGCCTCCTCAAGCTCATGTGCATTGAATCAGTGATGCAATCAAACCATCTAATCCTCTGTCCTCCCCTTCTCCTCCTGCCTTCAAACTTTCCCAGAAATAGAATCTTTTCCAATGAGTCAGTACTTCGAATCAGATGGCCCAAGTATTGGAGCTTCAGCGTCAGTCCTTCCGAAGAATATTTAGGACTGATTTCATTTAGGATTAACTGGTTGGATCTCCATGCAGTGTAAGTGACTCTCAACAGTCTCCCCCAACACCACAGTTCAAAAGCATCAATTCTTTGGCACTCAGCTTTCTTTATAGTTTAACTTTCATATCCATACATGAATACAGGAAAAGCCATAGCTTTAATGAGATGGACCTTTGTTTGGTAAAGTAATGTCCCTGCTTTTTAATACGCTGTCTAGGTTGGTCATAGCATTTTTTCCAAGAAGTAAGCATCTTTTAATTTCATGGTTGCAGTCATCATCTGCAGTGATTTTGGATCCCCCAAAATAGAGTCTCTTACCATTTCCATTGTGTCCTCATCTATTTGGCATGAAGTGATAGGACTGGATGCCATGATCTTACTTTTCTGAATGTTGAGGTTTAAGCCAGATTTTTCACTCTCCTTTTTCATTTTCATCCATAGGCTCTTTAGTTCTTCTTGGCTTTCTGCCATAAAAGTGGCGTCATCTGAAGATCTGAGGTTATTGATATTTTTCTGGGCAATCTTGATTCCTGTTTGTGTTCAATCCAGGCTGGTATTTCATATTATATACTCTGAATATAGGTTAAATAAGCGGGGTGAAAATATACAGCCTTGACTTACTCCTTTCCTAATTTGCAACCAGTTTGTTTTCCATGTCCAGTTTGAGCTGATGCTTCCTGACCTGCATATAGATTTCTCCGGAGGAGGTCAGGCCGTCTCATATTCCCATCTCTAACAGTCTTCCAGTTTTCTGTGATTCACAGAGTCAAAGGCTTGTGTGTAGTCAATAAAGAAAAAGTAGATGTTTTTATGGAACTATCTTTATCTTTTGATGATATTGCAGATAATTAGCAGATTTTGGCAATTTGATCTCTGGTTTCTTTGCCTTTTTTGAAATCTAGCTCGAACATCTGAACGTTTTCAGTTCACATGCTGTTGAAGCCTGACTTAAAGATTTTTGAGCATTAATTTGCTAGTGTGTGAAATGAATGCAATCGTGTGGTAGTTAGAACATTCTTTGTCATTGCCTTTCTTTTAGATTGGAATGAAAACTGACCTTTTCCAGTTCTGTGACCACTGCTGAGTTTTCCAAATTTGCTTGCATACTGAGTGCAGCACTTTCCCAGGATCGTCTTTTAGGATTTGAAATAGCTCAACTGGAATTCCATCACCTCCACTGACTTTGTTTGTAGTGATGCTTCCTAAGGCCCACTTGACTTTGCATTTCAGGATGTCTGGCTCTAGGGGAGTCATCACATCATAATGGTTATCTGGGTCATGAATATCTTTTTTGTACAGTACTTCTGTGTATTCTTGCCATCTCTTCATAATATCTTCTGCATCTGTCAGGTCCATATCATTTCTGTCCTTTATTGAGCCCATCTTTGCATGAAATGTTCCCTTGGTAACTCTAATTTTCTTGAAGAGATCTCTAGTTTTTCCCATTCCATTGTTTTCCTCTATTTTTTTGCATTGATCTTTGAAGAAGACTTTCTTATTTCTTCTTGCTATTCTTTGGAACTCTGAATTCAAGAATATCTTTCCTTTTCTCCTTTGCCTTTAGTTTCTTTTCTTTTCTCAGGTATTTGTAAGGCCTCTACAGACAACCATTTTGCATTTTTGCATTCCTTTTTCTTGGGGATGGCTTTGATCACGGGCCTCCTGTACAATGTTATGAACATCTGTCCATAGCTCTTCAGGCACTCTGTCTATCAGACCTAATCCCTTGAATCTATTTCTCACTTCCACTGTATAATCATAAGGGATTTGATTTAGGTTATACCTGAATGGTCTAGTGGTTTTCCTTGCTTTCTTCAATGTAAGTCTGAATGTCAGTAAGGAGTTCATGATGTGAGCCACAGTCAGCTCCTGGTCTTGTTTTTGTTGACTGTATAGATCTTCTCCATCTTTGGCTGCACAGAATAAAATCAATCTCATTTGATGTTGACCATCTGGTGATGTCCAAGTGTAGAGTCATCTCTTGTGTTGTTGGAAGAGAGTGTTTGCTATGACCAGCACATTCTCTTGGCAAAACTTTGTTAGCCTTTGACCTGCTTTGTTATGTCCTCCAAGGCCAAATTTCCCTGTTACTTCAGGCATCTCTTGGTTCCAGGAATCTTATGTAACGGTAGGTATCTAGTAGAATGATAGCACAGCTGTATATTAAGAGGTGAATAGAAAGTAGCAAGGAAAAAATGTGACATAGAGAACATTGCAAAAGTAAATTTACGGATTTGGAAAACATCTTCAAGATGTATACCTGTGGCGGATACATGTTGATGCATGATAAAACCAACACAATATTGTAAAGTATTTAACCTCAAATTAAAATAAGTAAATTTATATAAAAAAAAGATGTCTAGCATTAGAACCTAATGTATTCTCCTGAGTTGTCAGAGATAAAGCAAAGGATGATGGTAAGAGAGAGTTTAACAGCACCTCATATGCTCAGTTGAGAATTTCAAGTTATTCTTATAATGTCAAGGGATCCCTGGTGTATTAGAAGCAGAAAAACAAAATTAAATATTAAACAGTTATTTTTTTTTTCTCCTTTCTAGTTAAATGGTACAATGGAAGCATTTGGAGGAAGTAGGAAAAGAGACAGAAGGTTAATCAGAAGAATTTGGCGGTAGACTAGGCATGGCTTTATAAAAGAAGAATGAACTACATTGGAAGGTCTTGGAAACAGAGAAAGCAGATTGTTTGCTGCTGCTAAGTCGCTTCAGTAGTGTCCAACTCTGTGCGACCCCATAGACGGCAACCCACCAGGCTCCTCCGTCCATGGGATTTTCCCGGCAAGAGTACTGGAGTGGGTTGCCATTTCCTCCTTCAGTGCATGAAAGTGAAAAGTGAAATTGAAGTCGTTCAGTCGTGTCTGACTCCTAGGTTATCCCATATATAAAATCACTATGAATTCAAGGAGTGATAATGTGGTCTGATCTTCTGCAAAATGTAATTGAATGGAAAGTAAAAAGACTTATTGAAATGTAATTTTATTTTACACAGTTATAACAGACATGTCCATAAATATCTCTTAATGTTTTCTGTGGCACTCTTCCTATATTTAAAAGTGGAACCTTAAAATGAAGTAAATAAATAAATTTTAAAAAAATAAATAAAGCTGAAAAAAATAAATAAAAGTGGAGTGTTATTCAATCAGCCATGTGCAATTATTTGTGTCCTCATGGACTGTAGCCTGCCAGGCTCCTCTGTTCACTGAATTTTCCGCTGTGGGTAGGCCATCCCTTTTCCAGGGGATCATCTCAACCTAGGGATCAAACCTGGGTCTCCACATTGCAGGCAGATTTTTTACCATCTGAATCACCAGCTGAAAAGTTAAAAATCATATTTTCTAAGCTTCTCTTCAGATAGCTTTTCTGATTATTGCTTTGGTTCTATCACACTTGTTTCCACATGAAATTTGAATTCAGGACCATTACAGCAAGATGGTGGAAAATGTATGCGAGCTATTTAGTGGGGCTTGAGCAGTGTGAATCCAGGCCTTGTATTCACAGCAGTGACATCTGGAGTTTAAGATAATTAGCAGCATTTTTCAGGGGTCTGCAGTTAGGTTAGCAGTTTTCTGGCTGAAACAGAAATGGCATATACTTTGCTGGGTTAGCTCTGTTGAAATAAATGTTGTTTAAAAGTCATTCCTAGAAACAAAGATTAAAACCATTCCTCTAATTTTGGTGATTATCATAAATATCAAACTCGTATTATTTTTGGTATAAAAATAGCTAGAGGGTTTGCTATTATCTGAATATGATCCTGAATTGTATATTCAGGCTAGATTCTTCTTTAGAACAGATCCCAATTTAATTTAATGCAGCAATGCACTTAGCTAGAAAACTAAAGTCATTGGCCTATGTTACAATTATTGTGGCCCCATGACTGAACCTATTAGGTACAAGGACAAGTCTACTGGAAAATTCTGCTAAAGTTTTGTGACCATAATATGCTTGTCTCCCGTTGCCCTTTACATTATTTTTTTTAACCTCTTTTACTGGAGGAAAATTGTTTTAACGACTATGTCTGTAACAATCCACATGTGACCCCACAGAAAAAGACTAGGAAAAATAAAGAACTTTTTGGCTCTGTCAGCTTGTGGGCATTCAAATCAATGCAGTGATCTTAGTCTTCTGAATAACTTAGGACATTCTTGGAGAAAAAGGAAAGAACCAACTGCAGTATACTATCCAATTTCTGTCACTGATAATTTATAACATACTTAATTCTATGATGGATATGAGATTTTTCTGTTTCAACTATAAGTCTGAGCTGCAAGCAACAGAAGATGACTCTTTTGAATAAGCAAAAAAAAAATAATAAGTAGTTCAGATAACTGTTATGAGGAATAGAAAACAATTTTCAGGAATTGTGCCTAAGGACATATATTGAAAAAGAGCCAAAGATAAAACTAACTGTAGGTTCATAATTGAAACTATTTCTTTGTCACATACTCAATCTTGAAATCAACAGAACGTCAGACTGTCGTTCCTGCTACTATCAGTATCAGATAATTTGACCATCACCCAAAACAAATGCCAGGAAACCTCTTACCACCCTTGTTTGCTTCCAGACTTAAGTTTGTAGTGTTTCTGATTTAAGGATATTATTTTCCAAGTTTGTATACTAGTTACAATGATTCAAGGAATTTCTATTTCTGGATTTTACTATGATGTGCAAGTAGTGCTGGGAATTTCCCAATTATAGCTAAGGATATTCAATGTGTTGGGTGGCCGGAAACATGACAGATATGCATCATACTGTATATGATTAAATTGTCTTACCTACTACACTGCATATGAATATCTTATCACTGACAATAACTTACATGAATAAATTTCTGTTTAGGTTAAACATACAATACCATAAAAATATGCTAATCCATAATGCTAAAATCATTATTGATATATTTCAAAGCTGTATGTAACTTATGAATTTTTTAATATTGAAATACAGAAACACAGTCATCTACATGGAAGAATACACATATAATGATGCATACAAAAATCTTAAACACCAATTTATTAACAGAAAAATTAATTTAAAAAATTATGTGGAAGGCCCTGGCAACAACACTTCTGACTTTATTCTCCTGGAAAACTATACAAATCTCCTTTTGTTGGATGTACTCAGAGGTGGCTTAACACAAAGGACTCTGGGGCTCTTATAGCTACATGTGCTGGAGAAGCCCATAGGAATGGTGCATGTCCACTGCAGGAGCTGTAGTTCAGTCCTTGGACCAAGATCCCCCTCTCATCTCTCAATCTACCATTGAACTTTTGATGAAATAATCTATTTCCTACCAAAAGGAAAATCTGGGGTTTTAGAATAAGGACTCTACTTAGAAAAGCAAAGGAAGGTGATAGAGGGTTTAAAGAATGAGCCCCTCAAGCTAGCTGTCCAGAACTCTTAAATTCATGCCCTGATCTCTTTGTACTGGGGCTAGAGTGACATCTGAACTGCTCATTTCTGTTTAGCTGGCATTCAGGTTTTATCCTCCAACCATGTCTCTTAGAAAAATGAAGAGACTGGGTTTACAGGAAACTCATTTTCTTTCTTGAGCGCAGGAACTGAAAGAAAATGTAAAGCAAGACTCTCTGTTTCCAGTGGTTAAAAGATAACATTTCCCTGTTTCCATAGAGAAGGCAATGGCACCCCACTCCAGTACTATTGCCTGGAAAATCCCACGATTGGAGGAGGCTGGTGGGCTGCAGTCCATGGGGTCTCTACGAGTGGGACTCCACTGATTGACTTCACTTTCACTTTTCACTTTCATGCATTGGAGGAGGAAGTGGCAACCCACTCCAGTTTTCTTGGAGAATCCCAAAGACAGGGGAGCCTGGTGGGCTGCCGTTTATGGGTTTGCACAGAGCTGGACATGACTGAAGCGACTTAGCAGTAGCAGGAGCAGTTCCCTTAGAATTAGACGGGTGGAGAGAGAGAGAATTCAACTCCAATTCCTCCTTGGGTTTTGATTGTGATTTTTTTCTCATTTCTCTACCAAACAGGTATATAGTCAGGAGCAATAAGTTGACATCTGTCCAGAGGGCCAAGTTCTTTGGAAGAAAGATTGATGCTTATAAAAATGCTATTGTTTGCCCTGACAGTTCATAGGATCTTTCTTGCAAAACCAGTGCATATTGGTTGGAAATGGAAGATGATTCATTCACAATTTTTAGTTCACAAGTGTACTAACATACAATGACAGGGAGTGGTAGTTTGATTTGGAGAACACGTGTATTGGGCTGAGGCTGGACTGAGAGTTGGGATTTATCTAACCTGATTATGGTAACAGGGAAACATTAACAAATGCCATTTGGGTGGTGCTAAAAATACAAAGGGAACCTTTAGATGTTGTAAATGGGTTAGGCTGCTAAAATGAGATTGAATTAGACAGGAAATAAATTTGAAAGTGGAACTTATTGAACCAGATTGTCCTTGGAGAATCGAGAAAACAAACACCTTTTAAAGCCAGATTCCTGGAAACTTTTCTGTTCACTAAGGAAGCCACTCATTATGTGTGACTTTCACATTTAAAAAAAAATCAGATATTGAATGATTAATTGCTAAAATAAAAGTCCTTTTGAAAGTATAAAATTTATTAAAAAAGAAGCTAGAAATTGATTTATAATCCTGAAAATGAGATACCTTTATTATTATATTTGATTCACATACTTAGGTTTATTGTAAATTGTAATTAAGTTGTAAGGCAGTTGATCTGACTGATTGTTGAATATATCTTTTCTATGTGTGTTTTGTTTTGCTTCTTGTGGATTAGCTTGTATAGCTAAAACTGATAATTCATATCAGATATGTTTTGAAGATGTGTATCTTGCACATTGAATGCTTTCCTGGGTTTTTAGTTCATTTTTATTTCTCATGTTTTTGCCAAATCCTGTATTTTTCCCATTTTTATGCCAAAGAGTTTCTATTTATTATTACTATCTTTTCCACCAAAAAAGGAGATATTGTTTTTAGTTATTATTTCCATTGTATACCACCATTAATATTTTAAGATTTTAAAGATTCTTATTCAGAACTCAGGAATAATATAGATTGTTTGACTTAACCTGTCTGCATTTGTGTTAAAGAGAATTAGCCATTCAAATGTGTGCTTTAAATGTAGTCTAATAGTTTGCCCATAACCTTTGATATAAAAATCTGAAACTCATTTGTCCTTTGTAAGTTTACAGGAGTGAGCTTTCAACATATTTTTATTTAATTGAAGGTGGTATTTAATTCTACATTTATGATAGAAGTGAGTGGGTTTCCATTGAGCATATGCCACACTTCATTTTTTTTTATTAAGGGAATATTAACTGTATTTCTATATGTGGATGTACTTTCAACAGTCAAAAAAATTACTTTCATGTTATCTCCAGAAAATCATATCAAGCCAGTGTATTTCAGATTCTATGAAAGATCCTCATGTTAAAAAAGATGATGTTTGAAAACACTGCATGATGTAGTAAAAGTGAACTTTAAAATTTATCTCCTGACATATCACTCTCCAATTTCAACCTCAGTAATAAGTATTCTGATTGGGGTGCAAATTCATTTTAAAATACTTTGCAAACATTTCAAAATTTGTGCATTAAATATATGAGGTTGAACACCACTAAATTGCCAATATTTGATCATTAAGGCCTATATAAACAACAATTATAATTTATACACATAAGTAATTTATACACGTACTTTTTAAATTTATATGTGCTGCGTGTGCTTAGTCCCTCAGTCATGTCTGACTCTGCCACCCCGTGCATGGTAGTCTGTGCGGATTCTCTATCCATGGGGATTCCCCAGGCAAGAATACTGGAGTAGGTTGTCATGCCCCCCACCAGTGGATCTTCCCATCTGAGGGATCGAACCCAGGTGTCACTCATTGCAGGCAGATTCTTTTCCTTCTGAGCCACCTGGTAAGCCCTTAAATGTATGTGTGTGCTCAGTTGCTTCAGTTGTGTCCGACTCTTGTGACCCTATGGACTATAACCCACCAGGCTCCTCTGTCCATGGGATTCTCCAGGCAAGAATACTGGAGTGGGTTGTCATGCCCTCTTCCAGGGGATCTTTCCCACCCAGGGACTGAACCCAGGTCTCCGGCATCTTCTGCATGGCAGGCGGATTCTTTACTACTGAGCCACCTGGGAAGTCCTAAATTCATATAAGTAGTACCAATTATTTTCCTGTTCCTTAATGGTTTTTCACTCAATGCTGTCTTGATTAGTTAATATTATGGCTAACTTTATAGTTAATTTGTTATATAAAATATTTAATAGACTATAAAATATATTATTATACCAGTTCTTAATACATACACATTTATGTTATTTTATAATTTGGTTTTGCAAACATTTCTCAATTATTATCTTTCTCCATGTTAATTTGTGCATGTATGTGGAAATGACTCTAGGGTATGTACGAAGAGATAGAATTGTTATGTATACTTATTACCACTCTAACTTATAGCTTTGAATTAAGCTTCATCACCAGAAGGCTACACATCTGGTGTGTGTAATTCCAGCACCTTGCAGAACTGCTTCGCTGAGTTATGCTTAATGTTTTGTGCCCATCATTAACAGTAGTCTCAAAGGAAAAAAAAATAACAACAACAATCAGCAGCATGAAATGTGTTCATGCATTCATTGTACAAAATGCTATTGTTGCATAATCCTTTGGCATTTTGTTGTACTTCCCACAGAAATTATAAATTACCCTTCATGATAATACAAAATTTCTACAAGATGATGATTATGAGTTCGATAACTGAAAGGTTTTAATATCAATGTTTCATCCTATCTTACTTTGTAAATCAAAATAACAAGAGAGGTTCGAGTAAAACAATTACATTGATTCCTTAGGTGGGTAAGTTTGCCTTGCTTCACTACCTTTGTTTATCCTCTTCTTATCATAAATGTATTATTCATATGACATTTATTTAGTCAGTATTTTAGAAATCCACAAAGTAGTTTAGGATATTAGATTATGGATAAAATAAAAGTCTTAATATAATGCTTATCTTTTTCACTGAGATGTTAAACAGTATACTTTATACCTATAGAATATATTAATTATGTAAAAGAACAAAGTGTCATTTCTTCTTGATGATGACACAAAGAACAAACAGTATAGATAGATGAAACCAACTTCCTGCAGGTATAACTTCATTGCAGGTGATGTGTAGTAAATTAGTTACTTATGAAAATAGTTTGCCCTCATTGCTCTCAAAGGCCCATCAATCTAAATGCAAATTAATGTAATAAGAGAAAAGTCTAGGAAATTTTTCTATGGTAATAACTAATGTATTGGGGCATGTTCATTCAGTCTAAATGGTGACAAGTTCAAGATAAAGTCTGAATACTATTTTTTCAGTATTATGAGAGGAAAATACAGACGCTCGCTGGAAGACATGGGAATTCTGGAGGCTATTAATATGTTTTCTAAAGTATTCTATACTTTCTCTGGTCTTCCCTGGTGGCTCAATGGTACACAATCTACCAGGCAATGCAGAGGACACAGGTTACATCCGTGGTCCAATAAAATCCCTGAAGGAAATGGCCACTCCAGTATTCTTGCCTGGAGAACCCCATGGAGGCTGGTGTGCTACAGTCTCTATGAGGTAGCAAAGAGTCAGACATGACTTAGCGACTGAACAGTAGCAGCAGCATACTTTCTTTAGAAAAATCGATAACGATTAACTTCAAAATTCAAGTACATATTCTGAGTACATGAAAAGGCACTTCTTTGGGAGTGATGTTAGTAAAATGGCAGAATGCAATCGTCCCTTGGGATCTGAAAGGGCCTGGTTATTGGACATGGATGCCAAATTCCAAAGAAGCTTAAATCCCTTATATAAGTTATCTAGTTCAGTTGGCTCTTATCTATGGGTTTCACATCCCCGGATTCAACCAGTCCTGGATCAAGATTGTCAACTTGTGTTCATCTGCTTAAACAATAATTTGGTAAACATTTGTGAACAATAGTGCCTTGATGTGAGATTTGGGATCCAGAAATGAATTTGGAAAATCTCTGGGGAAGCCTAGGAACAAGGAGACAGGCTTTAAAGAAGCAAGCCTGTGACATTGCCACAGGCTTTGCAAAATGGTCCTGCCTATAGATCAGAAGCAGCCCCGTGAACTTAGAGATTTGGCTCCAATCCCACTAGACTGAAGTGTGCAACCACCCCTCCCACCAAGGGACACAGAAATTGAGGGGGGTGCTCTGCAGAAAGAGAGAGGCAGTGGAACTTCCCTCAGCAAAGCTGAGAGGTGCCAAGGAAAGCTGAGTCTGCTGTCCGCCACCCAGCCCCTCGGCAAGCGAGAGACAATCAGACGCAACAGGGGTTCTGTCTGAGCAGTTCTGCTTTATTGTTGCAAGCTCCCAGCTTATATAGACAAGCAGGGGGGGTTTAGGAGGGACTTTCCATAGTTGCACCAATCACTTTAAAGGTCAAATCATGCACCTTCATTATAACAGGAGTCTATGGTGATCACTCACTGTTTACGTGCAGGGAAATCAAGAGAGCCAATCAAAAACTTTGACAAATGACATGGACCACACCCCCATCTCTTCCGCTAGGCACCATCTTAGCTTCCAAACACAAAGCTAGCCCCTTTCTTTTTAAGGTTTCCCATTTAGGGCCCTACATCTCCCCCTTTTTTATTTTATTTAAGCACTCGAGGCATTTGTATTGATTTTCTGTAGAGCAAGGCGTAAAGCTGTAGGCGGCCAACCTCCAGCCTCACCAGCCCCTCTCGCAGCTGTGCCTGTCTTAGGTTGCCCTCCTCTGAGGGTCTTACCCATCATTGGCTAACCAGCCACCTCTTGGGGGCTAGGCAGAATCTCTCTAGATGATGGACATCTAGAACTCTTATTTATCTGTCTTGGTTAATCTCTTGAAAGGCTAAATTAATCCAGGGGTTTTGTGGGTGCCCAACGTGGGTCTCCTCTTCCATGACCTGGGCAAGCATAACTTTTTGCTGTAAGCGCCTATTGCGGGCTGTTAGATTTTACCTTTAACAGTACAACAAGCAGAATAACAAAAACAAGCAAATAGAAGGCATTTTTAAACCAGATAAATGAACTTTGTATCCAGTCCCATAGATCCATTGCTCCCTTTTTCACCTGTTAAGAGTCTCATTTAACACTGGAAAAACAGTCAGATAAAAGCTGGGATATCTCACATTGCAGTCTATGCATGCCAGAACACTCAGCGTTTCGATCCCTCTGGCGTGGAGATCAAGCTGTTGTCGGAATCCCGTTATGGTGGATCTCAGGTGTTCGAACTGGTGCAAGCTGGTTTGAAATCCTTGAGCAGAGGCAGTAGATATGTTGTTTACAACCTCAATGGTCTGAGCTTGTTGAACTCCCAGCACAGATGCTGACACTGTTGTACCACTAAACCCAGGCTTCAAAACTTCTAAAAACTGTTGCACAGCTGTGGCGATGACGTCAGTAAGGAGAGGATAGGTAATCTATCACCAGGAGCAGTGTCCACCAGGGTCGCCGCATCGATGATCTCAAAGGGAAGAAAAGATCCTAAGGAACCTTTTGTTCTTGGGCTCAATATGTGAGTCTCTTTAATCTGTGTCAGGTTTTGAGATTTGACCTNAGAGATATTACTTTGCCAACAAAGGTCCATCTAGTCAAGGCTATGGTTTTTCCTGTGGTCATGTATGGATGTGAGAGTTGGACTGTGAAGAAAGCTGATTGCCAAAGAATTGATGCTTTTGAACTGTGGTGTTGGAGAAGACTCTTGAGAGTCCCTTGGACTTCAAGGAGATCCTACCAGTCCATCCTAAAGGAGACCAGTCCTGGGTGCTCCATTTGAAGGACTGATGCTGGAGGCTGAAATTCCAATACTTTGGCCACCTCATGCGAAGAGTTGACTCATTGGTAAAGACCCTGATGCTGGGAGAGATTGGGATCAGGGAGGGACGACAGAGGAAGAGATGGCTGGATGGCATCACTGACTCGGTGCACATGAGTTTGGGTGAACTCCGGGATTTGGTGATAAACAGGGAGGCCTGGCATGCTGTGATTCACGGTGTTGCAAAGAGTCATACATGACCATGTGACTGAACTGAACTGAACTGCACAAGTAATGATAATAGAGAAATACACTATAAGCACGAGCAGAATCAATACCCCACCCAACCTTCAATCCTGAGTATTAATTAGAAGGACTGATGCTGAAGCAGAAACTCCAATATTTTGGCCACCTGAAATAAACAGCCAACTCATTACAAAAGACCCTGATGCTGGGAAGGAATAAAGGCAGGCAGAGAAGGGGACAACAAAGGATGAGATGGTTGGATGGCGTCACCCGCTTGATGGACATGAGTTGTACAATTCCGGGAGATGGTGAAGGACAGAAAAGCCTGGTGTGCTGCAGTCCCTGGGGTCTCAAACAGTTAGGCACGACTGAGCCACCGAACAACATGAAGCAAGGACCATGAACTTCAGATATGAATTCTCATCTTTTTTTCAACCAGCTTAACTCTTGTACTTACTCTCACCAGTGGGTTCTAGCCTGTCCAAAGTCTGGGACTGACTTATTTACTGACTGGCAGTGATTTAAATGTTTTTGCTAGTCATCAGTTTACATGAACTTCTTGTCTGGTACAGAAAATGGCCTCACCTGTATTTTTCCTACATTTGTTTCAAAGTCCCTCATGCTTCCCATGGACATCACTGCCTGCCAGCTTTGACCTCTGGCTAGTGTTGGTTCTTTTAGTCTTTGTCTTGTCTGCCTTGATTCCTGAACCATGAATGATTCTAGTTCCCAATGTCCACCCACTTGCCACGGGTAAACTCTTGTTCTGTCCTTCACTACCATTTTAATTGCTTCTAGATTGGTCTTTGGTCTAGAACTTTGGTCTCTGGGTACACTGAGATGTTTAGCAACATCCCAACTACCATTCATAGTCTTGATAGTCATCCTGTTTCTAGTCCTGGCCAAAGATAACTGGTCCAGCAAGATGACTGAATCAGAATGTGTTTATATATTGTGCTTTCTTTCCCCTGACTACTTGAATTTAAAACTAAAAATAGTATTGGGAACTTTAAATGGAGGAAGAAAATGAACAGCATATATATAGGTAGATGTTCCAGAAAAGTGGTTGGTTGCTTGATGATTTGTTTATAGCAAAAACTACCACCCCTAACGCTCTCCTCCTATGACTTAGCAATATGACTTTGTTCTTGTTTCTTGAGTAAAGTGTTAAGATCAAAATAAAATTTGCTGTCCCTGGGACCAAAGCACTCAATAGTAAGTATTCAATAAATGTTTATTATTGTTATTATTGATTGCTACTTTTGACATTTCTGGAATCAAATGGTCTCATTAAGAGAAAATTCAATCATATTTAAAACACTAAAAAATATTTAGAAAAAAGAATTCATCTGATGTCTTTTGCTCTTTTTCTAATGGAGAAAGAAGAAAGAAATTACAGGATAACCTTAAATCAATGTTAGGATTTTCATGAACTTTCAAGTGTACCAACCCTTTAAAATGGCACCATTTTGCTGGTACCTTGGGTAAACTACACTTCTCTAAAGCTACTTCTTCATTTGCAAAATATGAGAGATGGACAACAGAAGTAAAAAGAACTATTTCCCACCTGAAAANTGATAACCCTGTATGCGAGAAAGCAAAAGAGACAGTATCATGCTTTAAACTGCTATATTTAATATTGTCTTGCATCTGAAGTATCATTTATTTCTCATATATAGCTTCTTAATTTGGAGTGGAATATTCTTTTAATTATCTATTAATTCATTTTCTAAAATTTTTGTTTAGAATTCCATGTATAGTATCAAGTATAGAACGTATGTATATCCATATATAAATGCATGTATAAAGATAAATATATAATTTAGCTTTATATGTGTTATCTTTTATGTTTTTTGAGTTTTGAAATAGACTTATTAATTTTAAAATGAATGTGAAATATTCAGAATTTATCTGAAGTATATACACATATACACACAAACAAACACAAATCATGACTAATTTGGTGTCTCTACTGTTCTTTGGAGAAATTAAAAATATATTAAAAATCAGCTAGTTTTCAAATTTATTAGTATTGTTTGCATCTTGAACTATTTTATGTAGCTTAATTTTTACCCATGTCTTCTATATGATGCACTTCCCATTTCTAATTCTCTTTTTATCTATTTGTATTTCTGCAATTATTTTTTTTAATTAAATTGTCAACTACTTCTCTATTTTGCTTCAAAAACAAGCAAGCTGTTCCATTTACTTATCAAATTTATTTTGTTTCGACTCATATTATCCCTGCTGTGATGTCAGGGGAAAGAATATGAATGACACACATTGGGCTTTGTGTGATGAGGTTGTATGACCCTGGGATATGAGTAGCATAGTATCTCAGTAGACATAATTGGGCCTCTTTACATCCATACAGTTCAGTTCAGTTCAGTTCAGTCACTCAGTCATGTCTGACTCTTTGGAACCCCATGAATCGCAACACGCCAGGCCTCCCTGTTCATTACCATCTCCTAGAGTTCACTCAGACTCACGTCCATCGAGTCCGTGATGCCATCCAGCCATCTCATCCTCTGCCGTCCCCTTCTCCTCCTGCCCCCAATCCCTCCCAGCATCAGAGTCTTTTTCAATGAGTCAACTCTTCTCATGAGGTGGCCAAAGTACTGGAGTTTCAGCTTTAGCATCATTCCTTCCAAAGAAATCCCAGGGTTGATCTCCTTCAGAATGGACTGGTTGGATCTCCTTGGAGAAGGAAATTCTAGGTTTATTATATGTAGGTAGGCTCTTCTGCAGGCTTCCCAGGAGGCACTAGTGGGAAAGCAATGCTTGTCAATGCAGGAGATATAAGAGACATGGGTTCAATCCCTGAGTTGAGAAGATCTCCTGGAGAAGGAAATGGCAACCCATTCTAGTATTCTTCCCTGGAGAATTCTACGGAGAAAAGAGTTTGGCAGGCCACAGCGTCCATGGTGTCACAAAAGCTTCAGACACAACTGAGTGACTAAACAACCACAAATTCCTTTTGCAGGAGTGCAGACACTGGAATTCCCTTGAGAATGTAAATTCTTTTAAGATTATTTTGAGTGTTTAAATTTCACGTGATTCTCCTTTGCTGAAGGGTGATCAGGATGGGGAGGGAGGTGGACTGTGCTAGATATAGTTTATATCATAGATCACATCATTTGAGCCTCAGTGGGCAAAATGTTTATTAAAAAAAAATAAAAACCTGGAGATTTTAATGAAGAACTCTAAAATATGGTGTGGAAGATAGCACATAGAAAAAGAAAACTGAGATCTTCATAGGTCAATCAGATGGCAAAGTGTAGCATACAATAGGGAGATTCTGTTTCTGTTGTATGCCTAACTCAAGGAACATTGTGTCAACTTAAGTAAATTCAAATTGATAGCAAAGAATCTAATAGTGAACACCATCAGCAGAGAAGCAAGAAAAATCCTTGATGTAAGAGCAGAGAGTTGCTATGAAAAATACTTGCAACAACAATAAGAAAAAAATGCCGCCAAGAGGCTCTAGGTGTGTGTTTTATTACCACAAGAGGTAGTGGCCAAAAATCAAAACAAAACAAAACTGTGACATATTTGTTGCTCTTAACAAAGACAAGTGAAGTCTTTGTGAACTCATGAACACAGGCTGCTGACTGTTTTGATTAAGTGTGCAGAAGTGATGCCAAGTGACATCCAAGGAAAGATTAGAAAAAGCCTTACAGCTTTCACTTGGCCTTTTGACAAGCTGGCACTATCGGAAGAGTGACTCTGAACAGAGTGCTCAGACCCTCCTTTTCTGGCTCCCATGGAAGACTATGAGAAGTTCAAGCCACACAGAAAAGCCACTTGCAGATATTCTGATCAGAGGTATTAGCTGAGTTTAGCCAAAGCGTAATCTCAACCCAAGCATCAGATATTAAATAAAAAAGAAAAAAAGAAAGAAAGAAACAGCTTCAAGTTTATCCCAGCCCTTACTTTCTGTGTTACTCCCTGGTCACCGGAGGAAGCTCCAGACATTCTGCAGCAGGAACAAGCTCTTAATATGTCTGCGTGTCCTCGCTAAATCCCTGATGAGAGAAACCATGACCATAATCAAAGAATGTTTTATACTTCTAAATTGGGGTAATTTGCAAAAAAATAATCAGAACAAATATGAGGTATCCAGGATAGAAATTTTTGCAAAAGGCTGAAGACAGAAAGAATACACGAAGCCCAAGAACAGAAAATTTGCATTATTGATATGCATACTTACCTTGGGATTCCCAGGGGGTGCTAGTGGTAAACAATCCACCTGCCAAAGCAAATTTTCCTGGATCAGGAAGATTCCCCTGGAAGAGGGAATGGCAATTCACCCCAGTATTCTTGACTGGAGAATCTCATGGACAGAGGAACCTAGTGGGATACAGTCCATGGGCTTGCAAGAGTTGGATAGGACTGAAGCATCTTACCACCAGTAGCAGCTGCATATTTACCCTTTTATATCTATTTTGAAATTCTGTCATAGACCTAAATATATGATAGGTAGATAGATGATAGGTAGATAGATAATAGACAGATGCTTTCAGGTAGATAACATTCATTTGAAGTAAATACCACATTTATAAGTGTGTTATTTGTTCAGTCATATCTGACTGTTCATGACCCCTGGCCTGTAACCTACCAGTTTCCACTGTTCATGGAATTCTTCAGGCAAGAACACTGGATTGGGTTGCTATTCCTTTCTCTAGGGGATCTTCCAGACCCAGGGATTGAATGCATGTCTTCTGAATTACAGAAAGATTCTTTACCATCTGAGCCACTAGGGAAGCCTTGTGATCTACTAATATATGCCAAAAGTTCCTGTGGATTTTTCAACACATATTAGTTTGCTTTCTTAACAAGACAGAAAATAAGTGAAAGATTTCTTTTTAGAAAATTATTAATTCTTTTTTTTTTTTTTTTTTCCCGCCTTCTCCTACTCCCTCTGAGGGCAAAAGTCCATTCTCTATGTCTGCGTCCTTTTGTTGTCTCACATACAGGGTCATCATTACTATCTTTCTAAATTCCATATATATGTGTCAGTATGCTGTATTGGTGTTTTTCTTTCTGGCTTAACTCTTTTAAGAAAAGTTGATGAGTAGCTAATGTGTTAATCTTTAATATATTATTTCCAAATATTAGATATAACTATCACTTAAAAAGTTTGTTATACTAAAAGTATATTTCAGGAAACAAATTGACAGATTAAAATAGATATAATATGTTGACACTTTAATATTAATTAAATAATTTTAAGCATTAGTTCTGCAATATTCAAATAATTAAGATATTTATTTGGTGTTGCTTTGTTTTCGTAAGTTTACCAAGGTATAGTAAAATTAGAATTATACATATGCTGTGATTCAGCTTCATTAATATATTTGTTGTTGTTGTTCAGTTGCTAAGTCATGTCCAACACTTTGTTACTACTTGGACTGCAGCGTGCCAGGCTTTCTTGTCCTTCACTATGTCCCAGAGTTTGCTCACACTCATGTACATTGAGTCAGTTATGCCAATTCATCCTCTGTTGCTCCCTTCACCTCTTGTCCTCAATCTTTCCCAGCATCAGGGTTTTTTCCAATGAGTCAGTTCTTCTCATCAGGTGGCCAAAGTATTGGAGCTTCAGCTGCAGCATCAATCCCCCAATGAATATTCAGGGTTGATTTCCTTTACGACTGACTGTTTTGATCTCCTTGCACTCCAAGGAACTCTCAAGAGTTGAGTCATCTCAAGCACCACAGTTTGAAAGCATCAATTCTTCAGCACTCAACCTTCTTTATGGTTGAACTCTCACATTCATACGTGATTACTGTAAAAGCCATAGCTTGACTACACAGAACTTTGTTGGCAAAGTGATGTCTCTGCTTTGTAATACACTGTCTAGGTTTGTCTTAGCTTTCGTTACAAGGTGCAGGCATCTTTGAATTTCCTGACGGCAGTCATAGTCTGCAGTGAATTTTGAGCATAAGAAAATAAAATCTGTCACTACTTCTAATTTTTCCCTTTTGGCTATGAAGTGATGGGACCAGATGCCATGATCGTAGTTTATTGAACGTTGAGTTTCAAGCCAGATTTTTCACTCTTCTTTTTCACTCTTATCAGAGGCTCTTTAGTTCTTCTTCACTTTCTGCCATTAATGTATCATCTGCATATCTGAGGTTGTTGATATTTGTCCTGGAAATCTTAATTCCAGTTTGTGATTCATCCAGCCAGCATTTCTCATGATGCACTCAGCCTTTAAGTTAAATAAGATGGGTGACAATTTATAGCCTTGTCATAATCCTTTCCCAATTTTGAACCAGTCTTTTGTAACATGTCCAATTCTAATTGTTGTTTCTTGACCCACATACAGGATTCTCAGAAGACAGGTAAGGTGGCCTGGTATTCCCATCTGTTTCAGAATTATTCACAGTTCGTTGCGATGCACAGAGTCAAAGGCTTTAGTGTAGTAAATTAAGTAAATGTTTTGCTGAAACACCCTTACTTTTGTTCATGGGATTTCCCCAACAAGAATACTGGAATGGATTGCCATGTCCTCCTATGGGGCATCTTCCAAACTGAGGGATCGAACCCATGTCTCCTGCGTTGCAGGATTCTTTACCACATGACCACCCTTGCTCTGTATACATTCAATGAAGTACTATTGAATATGAGAAGTAAGGAAATCCTTTCTTGATTTCAGCATATAGTTTTCTTTCTTTGCTTTTGCTCTGATGAAACTTTAGGTGACATTTTTAAAAATTTCATTCTTTTTAATGTGTCCTTCCCCCCAAGCCCAACCATTTCTATTATTTCTTTTTTATATTTAGCTCTCAGCCTTTTGATTTTGATGTACCTCATTTTATTTTCTTTGTATTTATCATGTTTTGAATAGAGTGAGCTTCTTGGATCCCTGAGTTGAAACATTAACAACATTTTGGAAAACTTCTTGACCACTGTCTCTCCAAGTATGTCTTGTATCCAATTTTCTCTCTGCTCTCCTCCTGGGTCTCCAATCACATGCATACTTGAATATTTGATATTTTCTACAGATCTTGGATATTCTGTTTACATTTAATGAATTTTTATTAATTCATCTTGATTGACATAATGTAGAAACTAGCTTTAAGTTGTCTGTTCTACTTTTTCTTCTGTTGCATCTAATTCATTGTGAATTTACTCATGGATTGCTTTTACTAACATTATGAAATTTTTCAGTTCTAATATTTCCATTTGCTTCTTTTTATAGCTTCCATTTCTACATTGAAAAATCACTATCTTTTTAAGCATTTATCATTTTTCCAGGAGGTGGTTTACTTTATATTTTTCATACTTTAAAGGTTTTATTACCCCAAAATCGTAAAACAAAGAGGAACCCCCCCATAATAGAGAACAATTATATCAGAACTGCAAATCAGCATAAGATACTTAGATTTCATTAGATCCAATTTCTACTGAAGATAGGACTTAATTATGCCCTCAAAATGTTTGAAGTTAGTGAACTGAATGTAACAATAGCTATAAGAAGTCCAGATGTTTCTAAGCTACTGACTATATATTGGTCATACATGCTAGTATCTAGATAGAATATGAGGTATGCCTTTTTCTGTGTCCTCCTTTTCTGTCCAAAATACTGAGTTTAAGGTAGCTGCTTTGTACCCTGGGGTGCCCTTTATACCTTTTGGGGCACCTGTTTCAACTCAACTTCCTGGTTCGCAGCTATTGAAATCTTCTTCAAATTTATTATACTTGCTGAAGATGGTCAGGGTATGTATTTGCATGTAGGAGGAGACTCACTTAGTGACTGGAGATACTCAGAATCCTACTTCATCTTGCTGGCTTACATCTTGCCATTAAGTGTTTCTGTGTTTCTTTTTCTGTCTTCTTTTCCCTTGTGTGTTCACTTATTATTCTGTTATGTTTTCAGAATGAACATAACTCGGGAAGGTTTTTCCTGCAAAAGACAATTTTTTATTTGGATTTACTTTATTTAGATTTTCTTATGTTTAGTGCTCTGACAGGAAAGCGAGGATAATGATTTTTAACCTATAATGACGGATCTTATTGTTCTGGTGAGAGTAATGGTCATTTGTAACCACATCCTAATGAGATAAAAGTAAAGATTAAATTTAATAAACATTTCATTTTAATTTACTTGCAAAGAAAAGCATCAAATGCTGATTTAATTGTTTTGTTTCTTCTTCTTCTTCTTTTTTTTTTTTTTCCTTTTGGCCACACCACACAGCCTATGGTCTTTCCCTGACCAGGGATCAAACTTATGCTTTCTTCACTGGAACTGCAGTCTTAACCACTGGACGAGGGAAGTCCATTGTCATTACTTTCTTTTTTTTTTTTTTTCTTTTAAAGGTATTTTGATGTTCTGTTTCTCCATTTGCAATCCTGTAGCACTTGGAAAGTTTAATTTTCAACATAGGAGTCACTTCTTAAAATGAGTTATAACACTTTCAGTATAATAAATGGATCATTTAAGTTCTGAATTTATACATTCAGTTTTACTTTGCTAAGTGGTTTTTCCTAATATTTTTCTATGATATGTTAGCCTGTATATAAATCTGAAATTCAAATATTGACATGATTGGTAGAAATATCCAAAAGTTAAGCCAATTCATTCACTGTTATATTTACAAGGCATTCTCTCTAAAAATGGTAATGTTAAAAAAAAAAAGTCATGGTAAAGAAGTCAAATATAAAGCTTACCAGAAAAAAATTCTTTTTTATTACAAATATTTGCATTTTTAACAACAGGCTAAAATTAGTTAAAAGGAATAATGTAGTTTTCTTAGTTCTCTATTTCATTCCTTCACATTCTTTATTTATTTTTTAATGTGAGAAAATTTGTGGTGGTATTTACCAGAGAAGCATATGTGTACACTTTAGGATACTTGTAAAGTATGAAGATTCTGAGAAGTTTTGAAAATAAAATATTGGTTTTAAAGGTATTTTTCTTTTATTAATACATTAATATTTTCTATCTTTACTATGTATGGAATTCTAAAAAAAAAAAAAAAAACCTGATGAAAAAGAATATGT
>SJYV01040996.1:58615-105981 GCA_006410875.1 Neotragus pygmaeus | reverse complement strand
CAGGATGCTTGGGGCTGGTGCACCAGGATGATCCAGAGAGATGTTGTGGGGTGGGAGATGGGAGGGGGATTCAGGATTGGGAGCTCGTGTACACCTGTGGTGGATTCATGTCCATGTAAAATAAAGTAAAAAAAAAAGTTATTTGCTATACATTTATTAAGTTTCTCCACTCTTTACTCTCTCTTTCTTTATGGATTCAGTTAATTTTTTAGTTAATTCAATTTGCTATAATTTATTAGTGTCATGATTATTTTTTATATTCAAATTGTCTTCAACATGATCAGTTAAAGTCACTTCTATTTAGCATTATAGCCCACTTTTTTTGGAAAATGCTATTGAGATATGAAAAGACAAAAAGAATAGTGTATAAACAATTTTATTTCTTAATAAGTTTTTACAAAGGGAATGAATATTTTAATCTGTTAATCAGTTTTAGAAAATATATTTTATAAAATCTCTGTAATTCTCTTCATGTCTCCTCACAAATGCAGTCCCTACAGGGAGCCATGGTCCTGACTTCCAGGTTTTCAGGATGGTCAGAAAAAGCTATTCCATTTCACAGGCTTGGTACTTATTCTTCTTACCATGAAAAACAAATGCAACAGTCATTTGCTCATAAAAACTCTTGTTTGGAATTATTTATTCATAATACTCCTATATGTCACTAATTGGCATTATCTCACTTTTCATAATCGATATAACAGATATCAAACGCAAAGATGTATGCAAATGAATTGTGAAATCTAATTTTTAAGGGTCTGTATAGTACCATTCTTGAGAACATATGCTGACCTAACCAGGTCCTATGAAAAGAGCAGTAGTTAAGCTAGTTATTTCAAATTTGAGAGGTTAATGTGAGGATGGAATATATAAGCTGTTGGACAAAGAAATGTGAAACAGGGACACAGAGAATACTGAAATAATAACTTCAGGAAGAAGTATCCCCTTGCCCTGACAAAGAAGAAAGCTTAGGGGTATTAGAATCTAGAAACTTGGATAGATAATAACATTTCATTTAAACTGTCAACTTGATTAGGTTATGGAATGGCTAGATGTTGATCAAATACAATGCTGAGTGTTTTGTAAAAATGCTTAAGGATGACCTTAACATTTAAGTGGGGCTTCCTTGGTGGCTCACTGGTAAAGAATCCTCCTGACAATACAGGAGACTCAGGTTTGATTCCTGGGTCAGGAAGATCTCCTGTAGAAAGAAATGGCAACCCAGTTCAGTACTCTTGCCTGAGAAATCCCATAGACAGAGAAGGCTGGCTGGCTATAGTTCATCCATAGGGTTGCAGAAAAGTGTTGGGCATGACTTAACGACTAAACAACAAAAACAAAATTTAAGTTAATATACTGAGGAAAGCTGACTGCCTTTCCCAGTATGGGAAGATTTCATACAATTAGTTAAGTATCTGATCAGAACAAAAAACCTGAGACACAAGGAATTCCTCCCAAGTGACCTCCTTGAACTGGGATATTAGTCTTTTTCTGCCTTCAGACTCAAACTGAAACATCAGCTGTCCCAGCTACACCCTTGGATCTTCTGGGTATTAGTCCCATGGACTCATGTTGAAACTCAGACATGGGGTTTCCTGGGTCTCCAGCTTGCTGAATGCAAATCTGGGGGTTTGTCCACCTCCATATATATAACCTTTCCCTTATATATAAGGAGGTTCTGTTAATGGAAGTACAGGAAAAAAAAAAAAGCTGAAGGTGTAAACTTACAGCTATTGCATGGGTGAAGAGCCATCTCTGTGGCTAGTCTCATAGGAAAGCAAAAAACAGAGTGGAGCAAGTCCTTTCTGCTTTTCTGTCTTCCAGTCTCCTTCAGTGATTTCCTTGTATTAAAACCTAACAAAGTCAACTGGCAACAAGAGAAATAACATTTTCAGAGACAAAGCAGTAGTATCAGAGTAGCTTAATAATATTAGCTTCTGACATTGTAGATTAGATTTGTTAAAATTGAACCTTATATAAATGGAATAGTGTAGGACATACAGTATGTACTATTTTGCATTTGTTGTGTATTATTTATATTTAATTCCATTTTATTTAATGTTGACAAATACTTATATTTTCTTGTCAATATTTATATTGATTTCACTTAGAGTAAATCAACTAGCCTTTAACATCTATCTGTAATTTCTGAGATGGTCTTAAAAACAATTTCTGATGCCTAATATTATTTAATATTTAAAATAAATTTCAGATTCTTGTTTCTTATAGTTACACTTTTTTAATGAAACGATTTACACTTGAGAACTAAAATATTTAATTCTTCTCTGGATTGTATTGAAAGTATGCAGTTGTTTCAACATTTCAAAATGTTCACTACATTGTTAAAATAGTAAAAATTTCTGAAATAAACAGTAAATATCTCTGAAATAAATCTTAAACTAATGGGACAAATATCTCGTACATCAATTTTTAAAGTTTTTGTCAATAAAATGAAAAAGTATTACACATTTTTAGACCTATAAGTGTCATACAAAAAACCTTACAGTTTCCATAGTTTTTCCTGCATTAATCTTCAGGATGTGTGTGTGTGTGTGTGTGTGTGTGTGTGTGTGTGTGTGTGTGCGTGCATGCGGGCATATTCAGTCAATCGTGTCTGACTCTTTGTGGCCCCATGGACTGTGTCCTGCCAGCCTTCTCTATCCATGGGGTTTTCCAGGCAGGAATACTGGCATGGGTTACCATTTCCTCCTCCAATAATCAGGATATCATCTAAAATTTGTTAATATGAACACTGTCTTTATGTATTTTCCAGGCCACAAACTGAGTATATCATCTATTCTCTACTCAGTTTCACACTTCTCTTTAGCGATAGGAATTTTTCATTTAGAGATCAACACTGAGTACTTCAACTGCTAGTTTGAAAAACTTTATTATTATTCTTTATTATCAATGAAATAAAGGTTAAATTATGGAAATTCAATAATTTTCATTAAGAAATAGTAACAGACTATGATGTTTTGAGTGCTTGAGTTCAATATTTGAAAGGTATTGCAAGAATTATTACTCATTTTACTTAGTAGATACAGTCATTATCCTTATTATATAAATGAAGAAGAAGAGCATTAGGTAAGATAAATGATTTTCCAAAAACACATAGGTGGCACCTAGGAATTTATCCATATTTTCCAAATCTAGAGTCCCAGCTTGTTCATTTCCAGGACTGTTACATTCTAAGTCAAGGTTCTTCCCAAAACAGCCAAATGTATCTATTTATATTTACAATTTTATGCATATTCTCCCAGCTAAAAATGAAATCACAAATTTAATGCTACACAGATGGTCCTAACTTTTCTTTCTACCTTTCCAAAATGTTGACTACTTATCTTTTTTAGGTTCTATTTCTTTCTAAAATTTTCTTTAAATATGCTAACCAAAAGGTTGCTTTCTTCTTTCAAAGTGATGAAAGATTTTTTTATAACTCAGGCTTAGAAGCTTTCCACCATTCCATCCTGATTATAATTTGTATATGGAAAATATTTTGAAAAGTTAATCCTTGTCTCAGATGTGTCTCATGACCATATGTTTTCTTGTTTGTTTGTTTGTTTGTTTGTTTGTTTGATTGTGCTGCTTGGCCCATGGGATGTTAGTTGAAACCCTGCCCCTGAATTGGAAGCAGGGTTATAATCACTGGACTGCCGAAGAAGTCCATGATCATTTTTTATTTTTTATTTTTTTAACCACTGCTTGAAAAACATCTTTTCTCTACCTGTCCCTCTATTCAACCCCAATAGAAATCTATTTTCCATCTCGGAAAGTGATTGTCCTGTTCAACATTTGAGCAGAGTATTTTCTGTCTATGAATTCTCTCTCTTGCCATGTGGAAATGAAGTTAGATAAGGCTATGTTTCACATCAAAGTTGTATTTGTCTTACATTCATTTGCTTTGTGAATGGCGCACACAGGAAGCTTAATGTTTCCATGAAATTAATGGGACTATTAGAATTACAAAATTTGCCAGACACAGTCCTTCGTGACAAACCTTCTGTATAGTAAATCAAGTTTAACTTTATTTTATGTCCCTCCCATGGAATATCTTAAGGTGCCCTTCCAGACAGTAATGCTTACCTGCAAAGCAGCACGATGCTATGAAAGTGTTATTTTCCTCAAGATATCGGAGCATTTGAAAATGGACTTATATATTGGCTGAATATCTACATCCTTTTATTATTTGCATTATTTTATTTCTCACTGTGATTACCCCTAGCACAGGTGGAATCACTAAAAAGGCAAGATGAGCTCCACAGCAAGGGACAAGAAGGTGAAAAACAGAGCAACGATTGAACAGCCAACTTATTCAGTTTCTAGTTTTTGCATATAACTATCTGGTTCTCCAGCCATGAACAATTTGCCTTTTGATGCATTATTTTTGGGGGTCTTCGCTGGTGGTTCAGAAGGTAAAGAATCTGCTTGCAATGGAGGAGCCTGGGTTTGATATCTGGGTTGAGCTGATCCTCTGGAGAGGGGACTGGCAACCCACTTCAGTATGCTTGCCTTGGAAATTCCATGGACAGAGGAGCCTGATGGGCTACAGTCCATTTTCATTCAGTCTCTAAACCTAAAAAGACACTCTTTGTTTAAGCATCTCCACTAAGGAAGTAAAAGAAAGTGAAAGTGAAAGTTGCTCAGTTTTGTTCGACTCTTGCGAGCCCATGGCTATACAATCCATGGAATTTTCCAAGCCAGAATATTGGATACCCATCATTTCAGGCAGATTCCTTACCAGCTGAGCTATATGGGAAGCCCAAGAATACTAGAGTGGGTAGCCTATCCCTTCTCCAGTGGATCTTTCTGGCCCAGCAATCAAACCGGAGTCTCCTGCATTGCAGGCAGATTCTTTACCAACTGAGTTACCGGGGAAACCACTAAGGAAAATGGATCAGAAATAAGGCTGCTCTATGAGCAGTACCTACCTTGTATAATAATCAGATGGAATTTCTTATCTTCTTCTTTTTAGGCTTCTGGACTATATATACCACGTTGGGGAAAAGAAATGGGTGATGATTAATCGTACATGTGTTTGCTTGATTGGAATGTCATCAAACAATTTATCTTTTTATATTTTTACAGGGTTTATTTCTTTTATTTTTTTCAAACAAATTTTATTCTCTGATTTCCAAGTCTCCTCTGCCTTACTTGTACTTGGTTAAGTTTTCTTTAGCTTTGATCTGTGCAGACCCGGGAACTTTCAATGGGAATATTTTGCCATGAACTCCCAAAGAAAAGTAAACTCTCATCTCTAAACTCATAACAGATATCTTAGAATTAAACACACCATTTATTTGGAAAGGGCTTCCCTCGTGGTTCAGACAGTAAAAAATCTGGCTGTGATGTAGGAGATCCAGGTTCAATCCCCGGTTTGGGAAAAATCCCCTGGAATGTCTAACCACTCCAGTTCTCTTGTAAGACACACTTCTTGTTTTAAGTTTCTACTCTTCTACAGAGTTTAGTCTCCTCTAAGGCAGATTGTATTAGTTATCAAGAATATACCTGCAAGACACAGGAGACACAGGTTTGATCCTTGGGTCGGGACAATCCCCTGAAGGGCAAGAAAACCCACTCCAGTACTCTTGCCTGGAGAATCCCAAGAAAAGAGGGGCCTGGTAGGCTACAGTCCATGAAGTTGCACGGTTAGATGCGAATGAAGCAACGTAGCATGCAGTATAGTCTGCCTTCAGGTAGCCATGCTACAAATGATAAATGGACATAATCCTGGTGAAATGCCAGAGTCTATTGGTGCTAGAATATTTTTTCATACCCCAAAAACAGTACGAAAAAGAAGAAAAAAAGAGATGACACTGAAAGATGTACTCCCCAGGTTGGTAGGTATTTAATATGATATTGGAATAGGGCAGAAAAATAGTTCCAGGAGAAGTAAGAGGCTGAGACAAAATGGAAACAATGCCCAGTGGTAGATGTATCTGATGGTGAAAGTAAAGTCCAATGCTATAAAGAACAATATTGCATAGGAACCTGGTATGTTAGGTCTATGAATCAAAGTGAATTGGAAGTGATCAACCAGGAGATGGAAAGACATCAATATTTTAGGAATCAATGAACTAAAATGGATTGGAATGGGTGAATTTAATTCAGATAACCATTATATCTACTACTGTGGGCAAGAATCCCTTAGAAGAAATGGAGTAGCCATCATAGTCAACAAGAGTTCACAATGCAGTATTGGGGGCATTCTCAAAAATAATGAAATGATCTCTGTCTGTTTGCAAGGCAAACCATTCAGTATCACAGTAATCCAAGTCTATGCTCCAGCAACTAATGTTAGAGAAGCTGAATTTGAATGGCTCTATGAGGGGCTTCCCTGGTGGCTCAGAGGTTAAAGCGTCTGCCTCGAATGCAGGAGACCCAGGTTCGATCCTTGGGTTGGGAAGATCCCCTGGAGAAGGAAATAGTAAACCACTCCAGTATTCTTGCCTGAAGAATCCCATGGATGGAGAAGCCTGGTAGGCTACAGTCCACAGGGTCCCAAAGAGTCAGACACGACTGAGTGACTTCACTATTCACTATACTATGAAGACCTAAGGGAATATTTCATGCAAAGATGGGCTCGATAAAGGACAGAAATGGTACGGACCTAACAGAAGCAGAAGATATTAAGAAGAGGTGGCAAGAATACACAGAAAAACTGTACACAAAAGACATTCATGACCCAGATAATCATGACGGTGCGATCACTCACCTAGAGTCAGACATCCTATGATGTGAAGTCAAGTGGGCCTTAGAAAACACCACTGTGAACAAAGCTAGTGGAGGTGATGGAATTCCAGTTGAGCTATTTCAAATCCTGAAAGATGTTGCTATGAAAGCACTGCACTTAATATGCCAGCAAATTTGGAAAACTCAGCAATGGCCACAGGACTGGAAAAGGTCAGTTTTCATTCCAATCCCAAAGAAAGGCAATGCCAAAGAATGCTCAAACAATTGCACTCATCTCACACACTAGTAAAGTAATTCTCAAAATTCTCCAAGCCATTTGTTTATTTTTGCTTTAATTTCCAATATTCTGGGAGGTAGGTCATAGAGAATCCTGGCAAATTAGCTAACTGACAAACAACTAATCTCAAAAATATACAAGCAACTCCTGAAGCTCAATTCCAGAAAAAATAAATGACCCAATCAAAAAATGGGCCATAGAACTAAATAGACCTTTCTCCAAAGAAGACACACATATGGCTAACAAACACATGAAAAGATGTTCAACATCTCTCATTATCAGATAAATATAAATCAAAACCACAATGAGGTATCATCTCACGCCAGTCAGAATGGCTGTGAACAAAAAGTCTACAAGCAATAAGTGCTGGAGAGGGTGTGGAGAAAAGGGAACTCTCTTACAATGTTGGTGGGAATGCAAACTAGCACAGCCACTATTGAGAACACTGTGGAGATTCCTTAAAAAACTAGAAATAGAACTTCCTTATGACCCAGCAATCCCACTTCTGGGCATAACCACCGAGGAAAATAAAATTGAAAGAGACATATGTACCCCAATGTTCATTGCAGCACTGTTTATAATAGGTAGGACTTGGAAGCAACGTAGTTGTCCATTAGCAGATGAACGGATAAGAGAGCAGTGGTACATATACACAATGGAGTATTACTCAGCCATTAAAAAGAATACAGTTGACTCAGTTCTAATGAGGTGGATGAAACTGGAGCCTATTTACATAGTGAAGTAAGCCAGAAAGAAAAACACCAATACAGTATACTAATGCATATATATGGAATTTAAACAGATGGTAATTATAACCCTATATGAGAGACAACAAAAGAGACACATATGTAGAGAACAGTCTTTTGGACTCTGTGGGAGAGAGAGAGGGTGGGATGATTTTGGAGATTGGCATTGAAACATGTATAATATCATATATGAAATGAATCACCAGTCCAGGTTTGATGGATGATACTGGATGCTTGGGGCGACCCAGAGGGATGGTACAGGGAGGGAGGAAGGGACGGGCTCAGGATGGGGAACACGTGTATACCTGTGGTAGATTCATGTTGATATATGACAAAACCAATACAATATTGTAAAGTAATTAACCTCTGATTAAAATAAATAAATTTGTATTAAAAAAAATTTCTCCAAGCCAGGCTTCAGTAATACGTGAACCAAGAATTTCCAGATGTTCAAACTGGTTTTAGGAAAGGCAGAGGAGATAGAGATCAAATTGCCAACATCTTCTGGATCATAGAAAAGGCAAAAAATTCCAGAAAAACATCTATTTCTGCTTTATTGACTATACAAAGCCTTTGGCTGTGTGGATCACAATAAAATGTGGAAAATTCTGAAAGAGATGGGAATACCAGACCACCTGACCTGCCTCTTGAGAAACCTATATGCAGGACAGGAAGCAACAGTTAGAAGTGGACATGAAACAACAGACTGTTTCCAAGTAGGAAAATGAGTACGTCAAGGCTGTATATTGTCACCCTGCTTATTTAACTTATATGCAGAGTACATCATGAGAAATGCTGGGTGGAAGAAACACAAGCTGGAATCAGGATTGCTGAGAGAAATATCAATAACCTCAGATATGCAGATGACATCACCCTTATGGCAGAAAGTGAAGAGGACCTAAGAAGCCTCTTGATGAAAGTGAAAGAGAAGAGTGAAAAGGTTGTCTTAAAGCTCAACTTCAGAATACTAAGATCATGGCATCTGGTCCTGTCACTTCCTGGCAAATAGATGAGGAAAGAGTGAAAACAGTTTCAGACCTTTTGGGGGGGCTCTAAAATCACTGCAGATGGTGATTGCAGCCATGAAATTAAAAGATGCTTACTCCTTGGAAGGAAAGTTATGACTAACCTAGATAGCATATTAAAAAGCAGAGACATTACTTTGCCAACAAAGGTCCATCTAGTCAAGGCTATGGTTTTTCCAGTGGTCATGTATGGACATCAGAGTTGGAATGTGAAGACAGCTGGGCATTGAAGAATTGATGTTTTTGAATTGTGGTGTTGGAGAAGACTCTTGAGAGTCTCTTGGACTGCAAGGAGATCCAACCCGTCCATCCTAAAGGAGATCAGTCCTAGGTGTTCATTGGAAGGACTGGTGCTTAAGCTGAAACTCCAGTACTTTGGCCACCTCATGCTAAGACTTGACTCATTGGATAAGACCTTGATGCTGGGTGGGATTAGGGGCAGAAGGAGAAGTGGACGACAGAGGATGAGATGGTTGGATGGCATCACTGACTCGACGGACATGAGTTTGAGTGAACTCTGGGAGTTGGTTATGGACAAGGAGGCCTGGTGTGCTGTGATTCATGGNCTTGGACTGCAAGGAGATCCAACCCGTCCATCCTAAAGGAGATCAGTCCTAGGTGTTCATTGGAAGACTGGTGCTTAAGCTGAAACTCCAGTACTTTGGCCACCTCATGCTAAGACTTGACTCATTGGATAAGACCTTGATGCTGGGTGGGATTAGGGGCAGAAGGAGAAGTGGACGACAGAGGATGAGATGGTTGGATGGCATCACTGACTCGACGGACATGAGTTTGAGTGAACTCTGGGAGTTGGTTATGGACAAGGAGGCCTGGTGTGCTGTGATTCATGGAGTCGTAAAGAGTTGGATACGACTGAGCGACTGAATTGAACTGACTGATCTGAACTGACAGAAAAATGAAACATTCACCCTGATTTTATGGAGATAGAAGAAAGTGAACTGAGTAGCTGAGGTATTGCCAAATATGTTTGAAAATGTTTTATATATTTTGGAAATAAACATGCTAATTACCAGGCTTAGGGAAAAAAAAGAAGGCAATAAATTAGAAAAGTCATTATTGTCTTATATTTATATACTTTGCTTAAGATCCTTAATATTTTCTTATTTAAACAATTTTACATCAAGATTTCACATCACATTAATATTGGTATATACTTGAAATAAAGCACACACAAAAAAAAATTTAAATATGCCAAGAGGGTTATGGACTTTCCTTGTGACTTAGATGGTAAAGAATCTGCCTGCAATGAAGAAGAACCAGCTTTGATCCCTGGGTCAAGAAGATTCACTGGGGAAAGGAATGGTTACCCACTCCATTGTTCTTGCCAGAAAATTCTATGGACAAAGGCTAACAGTTTACAGTCCATGGATCTCAAAGAGTTGGACATGACTGAGTGACTATCACTTTCACTTTCCTGGAGGGTTATAGTTTCCCTCAATATTTTCACAGGACAATCCCCATTTATTCAAATTAACAAGTGGTTATATTTCAAAATTAATTAAAAATAATTATAGTTAATATATCAAGACTCTCTTGAATTGCATAATCTAGGCTAAATAACAAAAAAGTGTGATTTTAATCATTAATGAGTTAATAGTTGTATTTTATAAAATAAGTAAAAATATTTTTCACTCTACCATCATCAGTGACAAAAATAAGGCCAGTTGCATCTTAGATTAAGCTGAACATATGTCAAGGCTATCAGAATCTTTTCATCATTTACATACAGTCTACAGATAGTTCACAGCTAAAGAATCATGTACAAAGATAGTAACATCATGATTCAAGGCTAATTAACTGATTTTGCTGGAAATACCCCTGTTAGTACTGTCATTTCATGCTTGAATATTTTGAATTATATTCTATAGAAAAGTTTCTTATAGTTTTAATTAAACCATAATTTTTGCTTATCATTATTACTAGATAAATGATGAGCCTCTAGAATCTTACAATTCAAATGTACATTTAAGTAGAGAATATAATTAATATCAAGCTAAACATACATATAAATGACATTATCCAAATGAATCATTATTATTTAAAATAAATATNAAAATCTAATGAAAACTCTGCAGAAAGGAGGATGAGGAGGGAAAGATCATCCTGAAAATGGCCCTACAGACCCCTCAGCAGGACTTTCCTGTTCAGTAGACTATACACATATGATCTTCATGCTGGCAGTGGGAAGATGCAAGATAAGGAGAAGCTGAATTTTTTTTTAAGTGGATTCAGGAAAGATTCTAAAATCAGGTCCTGACGCTGCTCCAAGAGCACAGAGCCGCTGTTGGCTTAGAATCTGCCAGAGCTGAGGTCCAGAGTCTCCTCAACCATTTCCCCATAAAGGTAGGAACACACAAGCCTAAGGCTTTGGAACTGGAACAGCAGGAAGGAAGGAAAATGAAAAGGTCCCGATGTGTGGGAGCGAAAGATGGAGGAGGAGGAGCAGGTCAGCAATGAGGCTGAAGGCAGTTGGCAGGAAGAGGATGGCTGCTGACAAAGGACAGGCTGGCTTAGCTCTCCACCACATGATGATGGTTTGGGGAAGAAGTCTGATAAAGTACTTTGAAGCACACAATTTGAAATCAAGCATACCTGAGTTTGAATCTGTTTTATAAAGAGTTGAGTGATTCTCTGAACTTAAATTCTTTATAAAATGGGGAAATAATACTACGAACATCCTAGTTCTATTGTGAGGATTACGTGAGACAAGAGCTAAGTGCAGAACCTGTCCAATAAATGCTAACTGAATTTTCCCCTGTTTAGTCACTCTTCAACTGTCCTTGCTCATTCTGGGGAGCAGTTGCATGGATGAGGTATAGCTTGGCATCCAAATATTACTCACTAAACATTTGTATATTCTGTTCATAAAGTGCATTCTCTGCTCCAGCTTTGGACTCCCTGGTTTCATGTGGCTGATAGCTTGGAGATGGGTGCTGTTTTAGAAAGGAAGAGAAATCAAACAGTGATGACAAATGTCCAGTAAATAGAAATACTAAGGAAGGAAAATTGAGATGTATAGAAATAGTCTCTTTGTGCTATCAAGGAAGATAGTAAATACCTTTTAAGGGGGGATAGTGTGATTTCAAAGGCTTGCAAAGTTTCCAGTCCCTCCTGCTCCTTCCCAACTACTACCTGATGAAAAGCCCTACCAATCATTAAAATATCACTCTTCTAGCTTCTTGTCATAGCAGTAATATTAAACACCTGTGGAAAGAGTCACCAAACTCTTCTACTCAACTATATTTATTTTGCCAGTGACATAAAATGTTTTGTTACTAACCATAATCACTTTTATCTACAAAGTCCTATACCATGTAAAAGTGTGTTAGCACATATTATTTTGTTTAAATAATAGGCAAGTAGTGAAATAAGGTATTTAATTAATAATAAAATTGAGTGTACATAACCTAATCAATTTATTATAATTGTGTTTTTGAAAATAATGAAAAGTGCTTCCATTTTTATTCTGAAACTGGCTATGAATCAAAACCCCATGCTTCTTAATCATCACAAAGCCTTGATAAAGAAGCATCCTACTTCTGCCTTATGTGGGTTATGCAAAATAATCAGCATGGGAAAGAGGCTAAATATCTAGGAAGGGACATAGGCAGTTCATGTCTGAATTCTAGCATCTCATTCATTGACAGAGCATTTTCCCATCAGTCTCCAGATATGTAGCATATGTAATGATCTGGCATCAAATAACACAAGCTTCTCTCCTCTTAAGTGTGCTCTGGGGGCAACAAACAGGTACTGTAAGTAAGTGGAATTGACTTTTACCCATGAGACTGCTCAGCCAACTGCAGTCAAAATCATTGAAATCAAGGCTCTGCAATACGGCTTGCTTTTTTTTATTGAAGTATAATTGATATACATATCTGCACATATTTAATGCAAACAATTTGATGTGGGAACAGTATGTGGTAATCTACCTATGTCTCCAAATGACAGGATCAGGCAGGCAAAAAGTTAAACCATGCCCATCTTATTGATGAGTACACTGAGGTGAAGGGTCCTGCTCAAGGCGTGAGGAAAATACACTGTTATCAGTTTCAATAAGATGGGAAGGAGGCTCCCTACCGCCCAGAGGAAAGTCACACAGATATGGAGAATTCCAGGTTCAAGACCAACAAGGATGCATTAGTCCTTCATCACCAGTGAACACTGCCCCAGGAATGAGGTTGAAAGATTTGGTGACCAAAATGGGGAAAGAGAACAGAGTGAAATGAATACATTTCCCCAAAGTGGGATGAAAGAACAATTGTCTCAGACTGCGAGTATCTATTACAAATTTCTGTGTTGATGAACTCAGCGTTTCATCTCTCAGAATGTATTATATACCGTAGAAACTCTCTCATAAGTACAAAATATTTATATACAAGAATATCCATCGTAACACTGTGATAAGAGAAAAATCATTATGGATAGTATGACCTCAATTCTGAATATAATATGCATATAGATCCATGTAGTGAAAAAACTAAAATATGCACACAAGTCTAGGTCTCTAAGAAGTGCAATTTCAGGGAGCTGTCACCTTTTAATTATAAAATTAGTACATTTTGTATTAATACAATTAATACAAATTGCCATACATTGACATGAATCTGCCATGGGTGTATACGAGCTCCCAATCCTGAACCCCCCTCCCACCTCCCACCCCCGACCCCATATCATCTCTCTGGATCATCCCTGTGCACCAGCCCCAAGCATCCTGTATCCTGTATCAAACATAGACTGGCGCTTCGTTTCTTANATACACTTATTGTGTTTGAGGTCTTCTTTTCCCAAGCCTCAAGGTTGGACTGTAGCATCTCAGGCTTCCCTGCCCATTACCAAGTCCTGGAGCTTGCTCAAACTCATGCCCATTAAGTCGGTGGTGCCATCTAACCCTTTCATCCTCTGTTCCAAGGCAAGGATTATTTCCAGGCCCTCCATGGGTACCAATTTCAAAGTATGTTCAAGTCTTGTATATTACATGGCAAAGTATTTGCATATGGCCTATGCATAATCTCGTGTTTACTTAAAATAATCTCTAGACTACTTCTAATGTCTTATACAGTGAAAATGCTATGTATATATTTGCCAGTGTGAATCAAATAGAAATTTTACTTTGGGGAAGTTTTTGATATTTTACTAATGATTTTTATCCACAGTTTATTTAACCAACAGATGTCAAACCCATAGATATAAGAGGCTGACTGTATAATTCTTTAGGATTTTATCTGAATTTGGTGAATAATTACTGTACTGGAGAAGAGGTATATTTGGGACAGAGGAGAGTATATAATGGTGATGGTTAGGAATACCATCATATTTTTATACTTCCTAAGTGGTAAAGATCAGTATGGAAAAAATGAAGAAAAAGGCTGTATTACAAAGCTTCATTTTGCTCCAAAATCACTGCAGACATGACTTCAGCCACGAAATTAAAATATACTTGCTCCTTGGAAGAAAAACTATGACAAACCCAGACAATGTATTAAAAAGTAAAGATCACTTTGCTAACAAAGGTCTTTGGAGACAAAGCAATGGTTTTTCCAGTGGTCATGTATGGATGTGAGCATTTAACTATTTAGAAGGATGAGTCCTGAAGAATCGTTACTTTCAATCTGTGGTGTTGGAGAAGACTCTTGAGAGTCCCTTGGATAGCCAGGAGATCAAGCCAGTCAATCCTAAAGGAAATCAACCCTGAATATTCATTGGAAGGACTGATGTTGAAACTGGAGCTCCAATATTTTGGCCACCTGATTCAAAGAACTGACTCATTGGAAAATATCCTAAAGCTAGGAAAGATTTAGGGCAAGAGGGAAAGGGGATGACAGAGGATGAGACGGTTGGGTTGGCATCACTGACTCAATGGATATGAGTTCGTACAAGCTTCTGGAGATAGTGAAGGACAGGGAATCTTGGCATGCTGTGGTTCATGGGATGGCAAGTGTCGGCCATGACTTAGTGACTGAATGACAAAAACAACAGCAAAGACATGAAGAATGGAAATGACCATGTGTTGTTGTTGTCTAGTTTCTAAGTTATGTCAGACTCTTTGCAACCTGTCCATGGAACTTCCCAGGCAAAAATATTGAAGTAGATTGCCATTTTGTTTTCTATGGCATCTTCCAGACCCAGGGATGAAACCCATTTCTTTTGTATCTCCAACACTTGCAGTCAGATTTTTTTTTATCATTGAGTTACCTGGGAAGATCACATCTCCATGTAGTTAAGAGCAATGTAAACTGTGGATCTTACTCTGCTTTTGATTATGGCTTCTCCATTTACTGCCTAATGAATTTCATAAGTTGTCTCGAGCTCCTTTCATCTCAATATGTGTATTTATAAAATGGGATGGAAAAGGAAGTTACTCATAATGGTGAGAAGACTTGCAGATTCACTCACAGGATCAGAGAAACTGTGTGCAAGCTTCCCTTCCAGGTGCCTCTTCAGAAACACATAGCAAGAAATCAGTTAGAGCTAAAATGTCACCTCAGTTACTGTGGCATATAAAACAAGCATGTTGACCAGATTGCAATTGCTACTATCAGCAGATAGACACCATTCTGAAACCTGGCAACCATCAGAAGCATGAACTGTTGCTCAGTGTAAAGCCTAACTCCATTTCACTGCTCACATATTAACAAAAGAGAAGTTCTAGAGTGAGTTTCTTTTCTCATCTTTTCCCTTTTGAAGAGAAGTCTCATATAGGTACATCTGATTGTCAGTTCTAGCTGCAAATGGAGCTGGAAATATGTCTTGATTTCTTTTCCAAGATGACGACACTCACAACATAAAGACTTCCCCACACATGCAAGGGTATTCAAAAGGTATCGTTTGTAGTCCCTTCTTTCATATTAAATTTCCAACAGCTCAGTTGGTAAAGAATCCATATGCAATTCAGGAGACCTTGGTTTGATTCCTGGGTGAGGAAGATTTGATGGAGAAGGGATAAGCTACACAATCCAGTATTATTGGGCTTACTTTATGCCTCAGCTGGTAAAAAATCCACGTGCAATGTGGGAGACTTGGGTTTGATCCCTGGGTTTGGAAGATCTTTTGGAGAAGGGAAAAGCCACCCACTCCAGTATTCTGGCCTGGAGAATTCCTTGGACTGTATAGTCCACGGGGTCACAAAGAGTTGGACATGACAGTGTGGAGCTCACTTTCACTTTTCCAATAAACGGCATAAATCTAAACAAAATGACAAATATAAATATGTGTGTGTGTATATATATATATGTGTGTGTGTGTGTATATATATATATATATGGGCTATATATACATATGGGCTTCCCAAGTGCTGCTAAAGGACTTGCCTGTCAATGAAGGAGACATAGGAAATGTTGGTTCATCCCCATGGAGGAGGGCATAGCAACTCACTCTAGTACTCTTCCCTGGAGAATCTCTTGGACAAAGGAGTCTTGGGTCCATGGTTTATGGGATTGCAAAGAGCTGGACATGACTGAAGGAGCTAAGCATGCACACATACCTATTATACATACGTCCTGGAGTGTGAAGTCAAATGGGCCTTCTGAAGCATCACTATGAACAAAGCTAGTGGATATGATGGAATTCCAGCTGAAGTATTTCAAATCCTAACAGATGATGCTGTTAAAAGGCTGCACTCAATATGCCAACAAACTTGAAAAACTCAGTAGTAAACACAAGAATGGAAAAAGTCAGTTTTCATTCCAGTCCCAAAGAAGGGCAGTGCCAAAGAATATCCAAACTGCCACATAATTTCACTCATTTCACATGCTAGCAAGGTCATGCTCAAAGTCTTCCAAACTAGGCTTCAACAGTACGTAATCCTAGAATTTGGAGATGTACAAACTGGATTAAGAAAAGGCAGAGGATCCAGAGATCAAATTCCAACATCATTTGGGTCACAGAAAAGGGAAGGGAATTCCAGAAAAAAAAAAAAATCTTCTTCTACTTCTTTGACTTCACTAAAGCTTTTGACTGTGTGGATCACAACAAACTGGAAAATTCTTCAAGAGATGGGAATATCAGACAATCTTACCTGCCTCCTGAGAATCCTGTTTGCAGATAAAGAAGCAACAGTTAGAACCAAACATAGAACACCAGACTGATTCAAAATTGGGAAAGGAGTGTGTCAAGGCTGTATATTGTCAGGCTGTTTATTTAACTTATATGTAGAGCATATCATGTGAAATGCCAGGTTTGATGAATATCAAGCTATAATCAAAATTGCCCAGAGAAATAGCAATAACCTCAGATATGCAGACGACACCACGCTTATGGCAGAAATTGAAGAGGAACTGAAGAGCCTCTTGATGAAGGTGAAAGAGGAGAGTAAAAAATCTGGCTTAAATCTCAAGATTCAAAAACTAAGATCATGGCATCTAGTCCCATCCTTTCATGGCGAATAGATGGGGAAACAATGGAAAGAGTGAGAGACTGTTTACTTGGGCTCTAAAATCACTGCAGATGGTGATGGAAACCATGAAATTAAAAGACATTTGCTCTTTGGAAGAAAGGCTATGACAAACATAAATAGCATATTATAAAGCAGAGAAATTACTTTGCTGATAAAGGTCCATCCAGTCAAATCTATGGTTTTTCCAGTAGTCTGTATGAATGTGAGAGTTGGACCATAAAAAAGGCTGAACACCAAAGAATTGATGTTTTTGAACTGTGGTGATGGAGAAAACTCTTGAGAGTCCCTTGGACTGCAAGGGGATCAAATCATCAATCCTAAAGGAAATCAATCCTGAATATTCATTGGAAGAACTGTGCTACAGTTCCATTACTTTGACCACCTCATGTGAAAAGCTGACTCATTGGAAAAGGCACTGATGTTAAGACAAATAGAAGGCAGCAGCAGAAGGGGACAACAGTGGGTGAGATGGTTGGATAGCATCACTGACTCAATGGACATGAATTTGAGTAAGCCTGTGAAGGACAGGGAAGCCTGGCCTGCTACAGTTCCTGGGGTCACAACAAGTCAGACATAACTACATGACTGAACAACAACAAACAACAGCAACATTATACATACATGTATATATAGCTACAACTATACATGCACACATATTATTTTCTATTGCTGCTATAACAAATTATCAAAAGTTAGTGGTTTGAAACAACACAAATTTATTATCTTATTGTGATCATGGAGTTTTATTGGGCAACATCCAAGGTGTCAGCAAGGCTGTGTTTCCTCTGGAAACTATAGAACAGATATACAGCACTTCTTTTTCTGTCTATTCTATATGCTAAGCACTTTTGTGATTATATTTGTCCAACCTGGATATTCCAGGATAATCTTCTTATCACAAAGTCCTTATTATAATCACATTTCTAAAATTTCTCTTATAATATAAGGTAATATAGTCACAGACTCCAGGTATTAAAATGCTAACATTTTATAAGGGCAATATTCTATATGCATACATATATATTAGACTATATATTTTTTAAAACACAAATCTGCAATCTGGAGGCATTTAATTCTTTGTGTGGAGAATCTAATTTTTGCATAAAAGTTAAACATATGAAGAAGTATGTTTGATTTTTAAGTCCACAACGTGCTGTTGAATAAATGACTGCTCTAAGAAACTGAAAGGTCCGCTCTTATATAAGCATTAGTTCTTTCATATTATTTAAATGTTAGAATAGATATTATAAGAGAAATGTGCCCCAGGTTCGGATACTAGAATAAAATGCATGTAAAATATGTAGTGGCATAAATATTGACCCTAAAGAAAATGTAATAGACAACTATTTCATTTACAAAATATATGTTTATCATATTTTAAAATAGAAAAATTCAGACACAACTGAGTGACTGAACTGAACTGAAAATAAAGAAAAAGAAAATCAGATGATTCTACAAGACACTCTATTTTATGTACGTGTATACGTGTGAGCATGTGTGTGTGTGCTATGTCATTTCAGTCATATTTTGCATCCCTATGAATCATAGCCCGCCAGGCTCCTATGTCCATGGGATTCTCCAGTCAAGAATACTGGAGTGGATTGCCATGATTTTCTTCAGGGAATCTTTCCACCCCAGGGATGGAACCTTCATCTCTTATATCTCTTGCATTAGCAGTGGTTTCTTTACTACTAGTGCCACCTGGGAAGCCTATATATGTGTGTATCTATATAAATTTTCTCAGAAATATTTAAAAGTAGAAGTATATAATATCTTCTTCATTTTTTTTAATGACAGAGATGATAACTTTTATTGGTACTCCTTACTTTTCCTTTTATTTTATTTTTCCCTATTCCACTTCTTTTTCCTTTTCCTTCTTCCTCATTTTTTTTTTTTTTTTCTTTACAATATTGTATTGGTTTTTGCCATACATCAACATGAATCCACCATGGGTGTACAATTGTTCCCAATCCTGAACCTCCCCTCCCACCTCCCTCCCCATACCATCCCTCTGAGTCATCCCAATGCACCAGCCCCAGCATCCTGTATCATGCATCAACCCTGGTCTGGCAATTCATTTCACATATGATATTACACAGGTTTCAATGACATTCTCCTAAATAATCCCACCCTCGCCCTCTCCCACAGAGTCTAAAAGACTGTTCTATACATCTGTCTCTTTATTTTTAATGAATTTCATTTGTCAGTTTGCTAGAACAAATTTATGCAATTTTCCCAATGTTTAATAAGCTATAATTCCTTTGACAAAATTATATATGATAAATTTGTAAACAAGCCCATTTTCATTTCATAAGAGCTATTAAAACTGTTAACATTATAAGGAACCCATCTGTTACTGTTAAAAAATAGCTCTTCATTCTTCAAAAAAATATAGGTGAATAACTTTAGAATATCTCAAATGGTTAAAAAAAAAAAAGCAACCTAAAACTCAACAGGCAAAGGAAGCAATTTAACTAACCTTCAAATTAAACAATAGTAAATTTCAGATTGCATGCAAAATTACCTATTTTGCATATGTAATTACATGTTCTTGCATCATTAAATATAACTTTGGAATTTATCCCTAGGACTTCCCTATTTTTATCGAAAATATAAATATATGAGTATAGTACTAATGTTACCATGCCTCAGTTTTCCTTCAAAATATACTGCTGTCATTATTTTCCTTTCAATTAAAAGCAATGGATTCATTTTTTTCTGTCATCTTAAAATCATATTCTGCATTTCCTCTCAAACATTTCCCCCCATTTACTAACAATAAAGTTTTCAGTGTGGTTATAGACTCCAGTCTCCAGCATTGCAGGCAGACACTTTACCGTCTGAGCCACAGGGAGNCATTTTTTTCTGTCATCTTAAAATCATATTCTGCATTTCCTCTCAAACATTTCCCCCCATTTACTAACAATAAAGTTTTCAGTGTGGTTATAGACTCCAGTCTCCAGCATTGCAGGCAGACACTTTACCGTCTGAGCCACAGGGAGCCCCTCTATAGACTCTATCCAGAGTGTTTAATAATAAAGTTGTTACTTAGTTGTAATCAATGTATGTTTTAAACTATTGCAATGAAGCAATATTACCAATTTGCATTGTATTAGGTCAGTGCAAAATAAATTGTGGTTTTGCATTGTTGAACTTTGCCATTTGATATTGGAATGCATTTCTAAATAAATGTGGTTATGTTATACATCATTTTAATAAAAATTTCTCATTTTATTTTTCTTTGATAATGACTGACTTTTCCTGTTTATTTTATAGAAAAGATGCTAGACACCAAAAATTCAAGTGATTTTTTTTAAAATTCGAGTTTAAAATGGGTCATAAGGGATCAGAGATAATTCAAAACATCAACAATGCATTTGGCCAAGGAAGTGCTAATCAATGTACAGTGCAGTGGTGGTTCAAGAAGTATTCCAAAGGAGATGGGAGCCTTGAAGATGAGTTCAGTGGCTGGGCATCAGAATTTGGGAACAATTAATTGAGAGCAATCATCAGATCTGATCTTCTTACAACTACAGGAAGAGTTGCTGAAAAACAGGATGTTGACCATTCTATTGTCATTTGGCCTTTGAAGAAAATTGGAAAGGTGAAAAATCTCAATAAGTGGGTTCCTAAGGAGCAGATTGCAAATCAAAAAATCATAATTTTGAAGTGTTCCTTTCTCTTACTCTATGCAACAGCAATGAACAATTTCTAGATCAGATTGTGACCTGAAATGAAATGTGGATTTTATATAACAATCGACAATGACCAGTTCAGTGGTTGGACTGGGAAGAAATCCCAAGACACTTCCCAAAGCCAGACTTGCAACAAAAAATGTTCATGGTCACTGTTTGTTGGTCTGCTGCCCATCCGATCCACTACAACTTTCTGAAACCTGGTGAAACCATTACATCTGAGAAGTGTGCTCAGCCAATCAATGAGATGCACCAAAAACTTCAACATCTGCAGGCAGCACTGGTCAAAAGAAAGGACCCAGTTCTTCTCCGTCATACTGTCTGACCAACCACACATTGCACAACCAATGCTTCAAAAGTGAAAGAATTACTTTACAATATTGTATTGGTTTTGCCATACATCAGCATTAATCCACCAAAGGTATACACATGTTCACCATCCTGAACCCCCTCTCTCCTCCTTCATCGTACCATCCCCCTGTCCAGTTAAAATAAATAAATTTATATTTAAAAAAATATTTTAAAAAACAGTGCAATTTTTTTTAAGTTAATGAATTGCACTATGAAATTTTACCTCATTTCCCATATTTACCTGACCTTTTGTCAACCAATTACCACTTCCTCAAGTATCTCAAAACTTTTTGCAAAGAAAATGCTTCCACAACCAGCAGGAGGAAGAAAATGCTTTCCAAGAGTTTATTGCATCCTGAAGCACAGATTTTTATGCTACAGGAATGAACGAGCTTATTTCTCAGGGGCAAAATATATTGGTTGTAATGGTTCCTATTTTGGTTAATCAAGATATATTTAAGCTGAATTACAAACCACTCCACTATTCTTGCCTGGAAAATCCTGTGGGCAGAGATGCTTGGCAGGCTATAGTCCATAGGGTCACTCAGAGTCAGACATGACTGAAAAGACTTAGCATGCATGCCCATAATGATTTAATATCCATGGTCCATGGACAGTGCATGCTAAGACTCTTCAAAATCACAATTACTTTTGTACCAACCTAGTAAACATTAAAATCAGTGATTCTCATATAGAAATGGAAACAGTGGCAGATTTTATTTTCTTGCGTTCAAAAATCATGGTGGACAGTGAATGCAGTCATAAAATTAAAAGATTCTTGGTCCTTGGAAGAAAAGTTATGACAAACCTCACTGCATATTCAAAAGCAGAGAGAACATCACTTTGCTAACAAATGTCCATATAGTCAAAGCTATGGTTTTTTGAGTAATCATGCAATCACGCATGGGTATGAGATTAGGACCATAAAAAGGCTGAGTGCTTATGCTTTCATATTATGGTGCTGGAGAAGACTCTTGAGACTTTCTTGGACTGCAAGGAAATCAAACCGGTCAATCCTAAAGGAAATCAGTCCTGAATATTCATTGAAAGGACTGATGTTGAAACTAGAACTTCAATACTTTGGCTACTTGCTGCAATGAGCCAACTGATTGGAGAAGGCCCTAATACTGGGAAAGACTGAAGACAGGAGTAGAAGTGGGCAACAGAGGATGAGAAAGTTGGATGGCATCACCAACTCAATGAATGTGAGTTTGAGTCAACAATGAGACAATGAAGGACAAGGAAGCCTTGCATGCTGCAGTCCATGCCAACTCAAAGACTCTCACATGACTTAGTAACTGAGCAACAACAAATCTGGTTTCAACTGATAATCGCTTAAGAAGTTTTAAAAAGATATCTGTACTTAGGTCCTCCCCACAAAGTTTACAATTTTATTATTCTGGGGAATGTCATGACCCTTTCAAAATTTTAAAAATTTTCCAGGTTCTTCTAGTAGCTGCCTAGGTATAAAACTTGGAAGGAAGCTCTGAATATCTTTAGTTGAGTTCAGTCGCTCAGTCGTGTCCGACTCTTTGCGACCCCATGAATCACAGCACGCCAGGCCTCCNGCCGGGCAGCAGGGAAGCGGGGCGTTGACGGTGAGTGAGCCCCGGCCTCCGGGCCGGGGGATCCCCACGGGGCGGGCGGGATGGAAGAGGGAGGCGGCTTTCCTTCCCGGAGCCCGCCCAGGGAGTGGGAAGGCCCCCGTGTCTCCCTCCTCTATCGCGCTTCGCGGACGGCGAAAGCAGGCTTCTTTTGGGGACCCCACTAGGGGGCGGAGCCTCCTGCGGCTCACTCCCCGGTCCCTCAGCTTGTTGGGGCGTCCGCGCCCTGGGGAAGGACACCCCCAACCCCCACCCAGCCAGGGCCCAAGTGTGCAAGGAAGTTACGAAGCCGCTCTGTCCAGGGTGTAACCTGGCTGGGGCTGCCCTTCCAGGGAGCGGAGCTGCCCCGAGGAGGAAGCGGGGACAGAGTCGGCTCTAGAGAGGGCGAAGGATCTGACCTTGCTGACCTCGCAGACTGACAGGGGAGCTGCGCCCCCAGAGAAGCATGGATGCCCCTCGAAGGGACATGGAGTTGCTCAGCAACAGCCTGGCGGCCTACGCGCACATCCGAGGTGAGAGCAGACCCCGGGACACGGACCCCTCCCCGCAACCTCAGGGCCCCCTCCACCCCTTCCTACNGAATTGGGAGCTCATGTACACCTGTGGTGGATTCATGTCGATGTATGGCAAAGCCAATAGAGTATTTTAAGGTAAAATAAAGTAAAAAAAAAAAAAAATCAAAAAAATGAGAAAAAAAAATTCCCTTCTATCGCAAATACATTGTCACTTGTATGAAATCAATTATAACCAATTCTGAAAATGCCTTAATAAATTAGATATATATCTCTTAATTTACAGAAAAACACAGGTACTAAAAACACTTCAGTATTTTGTTCAGAGTCATACATCCTTCCCAGGTGGCTCAGTGGTAAAGAATCCTCCTGCCAATGCAGGAGATACAAGAGAATTGGTTTTAATCCCTGAGTCGAGAACATCCCTGGAGTAGGAAATGGCATCCCTCTCCTATATTCTTTCCTGGAAGATGGACAAAGGTGCCTAGTGGGCTAGAATCCATAGGTTCTCAAACAATCAGACATGACTGAGCTAATAAACACACACACACACACTCAGAGTCATATATCCAAATAAGTTAAAAGCCAAAATTTTTAAAAAGGTGTTTCAGTTTACAGTATTCATCCTCTTCAATTTTCTATTCTGGAGAGGCTGGCACAGTCTTAGAGATTTAAGAGCTATTAAAATGCATGTTTAATTATTTCCCTTGACATATTTATGCTAATATATTTAAGCATAGGCAATATTCACTTGTCACCAAATTATATACAAAATGAAGATATTCAAATATGGAATAGTACTAAAAATTTAGAATGAACTTTAGAGGATATTATCTATTTTGCNTGTTTAATTATTTCCCTTGACATATTTATGCTAATATATTTAAGCATAGGCAATATTCACTTGTCACCAAATTATATACAAAATGAAGATATTCAAATATGGAATAGTACTAAAAATTTAGAATGAACTTTAGAGGATATTATCTATTTTGCATACTGCTGCTGCTGCTGCTGCTAAGTCACTTCAGTCGTGTCCGACTCTGTGCGACCCCATAGACGGCAGCTCACTAGGCTCCCCCGTTCCTGGGATTCTCCAGGCAAGAACACTGGAGTGGATTGCCATTTCCTTTACTACAACGTGTATATATATATCACATATATATATCACATATGTATATATCACATATATATATATCACATATGTGATATATATATATGAAAGTGAAAGTAAAAGTCGCTCAGTCCAACTTTTTGCCACCTCATGGACTGTATAGTTCTCCAGGCCAGAGTACAAGAGCTGGTAGCTCTTCCTTTCCCCAGAGGATCTTTCCAACCCAGGGATCAAACCCAGGTCTCCCACGTTGTAGACTGATTCTTCACCAGCTGAGCCACCAGGGAAGTTCCAAACATATGGGCCTGCAGGAGACTTGGGTTTGACCCCTGGATTAGGATGATCTCCTGGAGTAGGAAATTCCACGGACAGAAGACCCTGGCCAGCTACAGTCCATGGCATCTCAAAAGAGTCAGACAGGACTTAGCAACCAAACAACAACTATAAATAAAATATACATATACATATAACAACTATGTGAAAGTGTTAGTTGCTCAGTCATGTCCAACTCTTTATGATCCCATAGACTGTAGCTGGCCAGGCTCCTCTGTCCATGGAGTTCTCCAGGCAAGATTACTGGGGTGGGTGGCCATTCCTTTCTCTAGAAACTCTTCCTACCGAGGAATGGAACCTGGATCTCCAGCATTCCAGGCAGATTCTTTACCATCTGAGCCAGAAGGGAATCTCTTATAACAGCTATAAATAACTATAAACAACAGCATGTATAAGCACCAGTATATATAAACACATATGTATTTAAAGTTGACAATAAAACATTGCTACAAAGATAAGAACATTACAGAATATCCATTTGTACTCATGTAGGCTGTCAACTTGATAATTTGTCTCATGGAATTGGTACCACACAACATTCAAGAGATAACGCACTCCATCACGTCTAAGTTTTGTATTGTTTATAATGTTCAACATAAAAATATAATTCTAAAAGTATCTCAATGTTCATCTGAATACAAAGTTAAATTTTGACTATTTTAAAATTATTTAAAGTATTCTCAAAAGCAAGTATTTCTGTATTCTGAATAATTACAAAGATCCATCATGGAAAAAGCAAGAGAGTTCCAGAAAAAATATCTATTTCTGCTTTATTGACTTTTCTAAAGCCTTTGACTGTGTGGATCACAATAAACTGTGGAAAATTCTAAAATAGATGAAAATACCAGACCACCTGACCTCCCACTTGAGAAACCTATATACAGGTCAGGAAGCAACAGTTAGAACTGGACATGGAACAATAGACTGGTTCCCAATAGGAAAAGGAGTACATCAAGTCTTTTTATTGTCACTCTGTTTATTTAACTTATATGCAGACTAGATCGTGAGAAATGCTGGGCTGCAAGAAGCACAAGCTGGAATCAAGATTGCCAAGAGAAATATCAATAACCTCAGAAATACAGATGACACCACCCTTATGGTAGAAAGTGAAGAGGGACTACAAAACTTCCTGATGAAAGTGAAAGAGGAGAGTGAAAAAGTTGGCTTAGAGCTCAACATTCAGAAAACTAGGATCATGGCGTCTGGTCACATCACTTCATGGGAAGTAGATGGGGAAACAGTGAAAACAGTGTCAGATTTTATTTTGGGGGGCTCAAAAATCACTGCAGATGCTGCTGTAACCATGAAATTAAAACATGCTTACTCCTTGGAAGGAAAAGTTATGACCAATCTAGACAGCATATTAAAAAGTAGAGACATTACTTTGCCAACAAAGGTCCGTCTAGTCAAGGCTATGATTTTTCCAGTAGTCATGTATGGATGTGAGAATTGGACTATGAAGAAAGCTGAGCACTGAAGAAGTTATGCTTTTTTTTCCTTTCCTTTCTTTCTTTCTTTCTTTCTTTTTTTTTTTTTTTTTTTACTTTACAATGTTGTATTGGTTTTGCCACACATCAACATGAATCTGTCATGGGTGTACACAAACTATGGTGTTGGAGAAGACTCTTGAGAGTCCCTGGATTGCAAGGAGATCCAATCAGTCCATTCTAAATGAGATCAGTCCTGGGTGTTCTTTGGAAGGAATGATGATAAAGCTGAAACTCCAGTACTTTGGCCACTTCATGCAAAGAGTTGACTCATAGGAAAAGACTCTGATGCTGGGAGGGATTGGGGCCAGGAGTAGAAGGGGACAACAGAGGATGAGATGGCTAGATGCCATCACGGACTTGATGGAAGTGAGTCCAAGTGAACTCCAGGAGGTGGTGATGGACAGGGAGGCCTGGCGTGCTGCGATTCATGAGGTCGCAAAGAGTCAGACACGACTGAGTGACTGAACTGNGAGGATGAGATGGCTAGATGCCATCACGGACTTGATGGAAGTGAGTCCAAGTGAACTCCAGGAGGTGGTGATGGACAGGGAGGCCTGGCGTGCTGCGATTCATGAGGTCGCAAAGAGTCAGACACGACTGAGTGACTGAACTGAACTGATCTCTGTAATGGGTTATGGATTGAACTATAGTCATGGAATAAGAAGTTTGAAGATGTTTGGTAAGTTATCAAATATCTGTTGCATTTCTTTCATGATAACCTGAGGAGGATCTTCCTAAAATTTTTGCAATAGTATATGCCAATGTAATCAAGGATCTCAGAGAGAGACCAATAAAGGAGAAATATTAGAAGCCTACAATGGTAGCAAGTTTTAAAATCTGACACTGACATTGTGTTTGGAACAGCCATGATGTTGTTTTTAATCCTTCAAATTCTGCCTTATTTTTCTTTCAAAGTATATGATTCTGCTATTGTTGTATAGATAGGAATATCTGGTGTTTTATTTGCCTTCCTGATATAAAATTATAAAATGTTTGGAGTATTTATGGGTAAATTTATTTAGACTAAACTACAGTTAACTTTTATTTAAGTGGTGAGTAAATGTTGCATGTTAATTATTTTGTAAATGTGGTACACTGTTACACTGTTTTGTTTGTTTATTTGTTTTGTTTTACTTTTAGGCTTCATATAAGAAGGTGGGTCTATATTTTAAATAGGTATAATTTTTTTTCTAATTTACAAACTAGTTGTGTTTATTGATATAAATGAGACTGAAGAGTTGAAGAAAATTAGATAATTATAAAAATTTTTGAATATAATAAGATGAAAAATTTGTNAGGTGGGTCTATATTTTAAATAGGTATAATTTTTTTTCTAATTTACAAACTAGTTGTGTTTATTGATATAAATGAGAGACTGAAGAGTTGAAGAAAATTAGATAATTATAAAAATTTTTGAATATAATAAGATGAAAAATTTGTCTGATTGTAGGAATGAATTAAAGTTAGTAGCAGTTCAGCTTTTACTAAGATCTCATTTTAAATGAAGACTAAATAACCATTTTTACTACATGTCGTTTTAATCAGTGTGATATAATTTTCAGTTCCTTTGATTAATGAGTACATTCTCAGCTTTTAGGTGTTACCTATTTGTTCAGAAGCCATAGAAACACCCTGACTTAACTGGCTTAAGCACAATTTTTGACTCACTTAATTAGCTTCTCTAGAGTTGCTAATAACCATACAGCCTTAACTGTGAACCATGTAATTATTTTGACATTAATTCTCTCCCTGGGATATCTTACTCTTGATGTCATCATTTCTCCACTTCAACTTCTGGCTGGTAATTTTACAACTGTAAGGAAAATACTATTAGAAGACATGTATGAATATTATATATATTAAAATTTTGTGGTATAAATAGGTGTTGACTTTTATTCTCACTCTCATAACACCTATATTCTCTATAATATCTGATAAGTTTACTAAAATGAGGTGAGAAGACTAATTATGTACCTTGAAGAAAGGTGAGTCAATGCCAAGTCTATCAAAACATACGTGATTACTTTTTAGTTTGGTTTAATTATTTATGTTAAATTACAAAGAAGTTGAAATAGAAAAACCATGGCCTAGATATTTTTTATTAACCTAAACTAAATCCTCATTCTTTGCAAATATATATGTATATTTGAGACAAAGAGAGAAAAAAAATAGGATGAGAGACAGAAAGAGAGAGACTGTGAATGGTTAAACAAACAAAAAAGGTAAACATTTTTAGTTAATATATCAGACTGATACTGCAGCACAGATTTAGCTTACTCCAAAGGCATTAAAATATATTTATTTCAAATTCATTCAAATAAAAATGTATTGACACCAACCACACACAAAGAAATGAAGCTAGCTAAATGCTGATGAATGAAGACCCACTGAATTCTGAAATAAAGCTGTTTGGTCAGGGTAGAGCTGTAACCCTACTCCCAACCTCAAAAATCATAGTATTCAATCACAAATTCTTTAAATTTTCAGTAAAATCCCAAATCCAAGAGAGGAATCTGGCAGTCTGAGTTATTCAGTCCTTCTTCTACTTGGAAAAGTCCAATCCTTCTTCCATCTTCCACCTCTATGTTTTGTAGAAGCTCTGCACATAACAAACACTATCAATATGGCTTTTGCACACTCCTGGTAAAACTATTCTTCCCTGAGGGCTGTCATAAAGAATCATTTTACTCAGTCCAAAACCACATCTCATTTAGATTTCCTGCTTTCATTTGTTGGCATTCTAATTCCCTGAGTGTGATTAGGTCAAGTGTGAGCTACAGTTATTTCCCACTCCTTTCTACCTAACAATCAAACAGCATCTGCTCTGAGAACACAATGACTAATCATCTTTTCCCCTGTTTGCATTGCCCACTAAAAAGAGCCCCATTGCCAATTGTACTACCGTGGTCCCAGGTATTTTTGACCCCTCTGGAACCTCCAGTCCATGAATAAAAGCAACTTTATTTTCCTCCCTCAATTCTAGGGTCTCAACCTGTCCTTCGCTACCCAGATAATGTTCTATTATTATAGCCAGTCATTATAATCATCCTCCCTTGCATTTCTCTCTGTTTTCCACTTGTTTTGGGGAAAAAAAAAATCACACTGTGAAAATATACAGTATCTACTTTGTCTCAACTTTCATTAGTGAAGTTCTTCAGAATGTTAAAAAATGCACTTTAAATCCAAAATCCGGAACTTGAAGTGGATATTCACATTTCCAGGCATCTTGGTTATATGTTTATAGCGTATTAATTTTATTCTGTTTTTTATAAATATTTTACTTTTCTTCTCTCCTCAGCTGATCAAAATAAGCTATTCTGCCCTTTTTCTAAATTTATAACCTTATTTTTATTAAAAAAGCTATAGCACTTGAAAGAGAACTTTTCCAGATTCCTTTGTAATATCAGCATACTTCCAACTCATATAATTTGTTTTCCTACCAATTTATTATATATGAGCCATTCATATATAAAGCTAATGTCCCAACTCAAGCATTAATTTGTTTACCTTTATGTCTACTTATATAGCCCAGGTATTTGTTCTTATCAAAGTAAAAAAGGAGAAGAATGTGAAGGAAGAGGCAGGTAAAAGCTAAGAAGAAAAAGAAGTGATGATGGGGGGAGGAGAAAAAATGTATGTGCGCATGTGTGTTCTGTTGTGTTCAACTCTTTGTGACCTCATGGACTATAACCCACCAGGTTCCTCCCAGTCCATGGGATTCTCCAGGCAAGAATACTGTAATGGATTGCCATGTCCTACTCTAGAGGATCTTCCTGAACAAGGGATGGAACCTGCATTTTCTGCATTGGCAGGTGGATTCTTTACCATTATGCCACGTAGGAAGCTCTGGAGAAAAAGATGAAGATGAAAAAAATAAGAGGAAAAATTCTTTTCTAATTCCGAGTTGTCAGGTTTATTCTCCCCACTTCAAAGGAAACTTCTCAAATTAATAAATTTGACAGTCCCAGACTTATTATGGTTCAACTTGTAATTTCTTTTTTTTTTTAACTTTATGATGGTATGAAAGCTATACACACTTAATAGAAACTTCACTTTGAATTTTGATACTTTCCAAGGCTTGCCATATGCTGTATGACACTGGGCAGAAGCAGCTCTGACTCCCAGTCAGCCACACAGTCTCTATACCAAATAACCACTAGGCTCACAGCCATTCTCTACCCAGACAACCATTCAGTTTTTCACTTTCAGTACAAGCGTATTAAGTGCATCTTGGGAAGAAACATTATTTACAGCATTCAAGATATGGAAGCAGCCTAAATGTTCATTATGTACAGATAAAGAATACACACACACACACACATACAATGGATCATTTGCCACAAAAAGGAATAAAACTCTGTCATTTTTAAATAGATGAACCTAGAGTATTTTATACTTAGNCAGTACAAGCGTATTAAGTGCATCTTGGGAAGAAACATTATTTACAGCATTCAAGATATGGAAGCAGCCTAAATGTTCATTATGTACAGATAAAGAATACACACACACACACACATACAATGGATCATTTGCCACAAAAAGGAATAAAACTCTGTCATTTTTAAATAGATGAACCTAGAGTATTTTATACTTAGTGAAATAAATCAAATCAAAGAGAGAAAGACTAACACTGTATGTTTTCACTCAAATGCTGATTAAAAAAATAATAATACAAGCTAATGTATATAACAAAACAGAAACAGACTCACAGACACAGAGAACAAACTAGTGGTTACTGTGGGAAGAGGGAAGGTGGGAGGAGCAAGATACTGGTAGAGCATTAAGAAAATACAAACACTCTATAAAATATATAACAAGGACATTAAAAAGCAGAGGCATCACTTTGCTAACAAAAGTCTGTCTAGTCAAAGCTTTGCTTTTTCCAGTAGTGATGTATGGACGTGAGAGTCGGAATATAAAGTAAGCTGAGCACCAAATAATTTATGTTTTTAAACTGTGGCATTGGAGAAGGCTATTGAGAGTCCCTTGGGCTGCAAGGAGATCCAACCAGTCCATCCTAAAGGAAATCAGTCTTGAATATTCACTGGAAGGACTGATGCTGAAGCTGAAACTCCAATACTTTTGCCACCTGATGTGAAGAACTGACTCATTTGAAGAGACCCTGATACTGAGAATGATTGAAGGCAAGAGAAGAAGGGGCCAAGAGAGGATGAGATGGTTAGATGGCATCATCTGCTTAACAGATATGAGTTTGCGTAAGCTACGGGAGTTGGTGATGGACAGGGAAGCCTGGTGTACTGCAGTCCATGGAATTGCTAAGAGTTGGACACTACTAAATGACTGAACTGAAATGATTGTACAGCATAGGGAAATATAGCCGTTATTTTCCAATAACTTTAAATACTGAAGGGTCTTATCTGGTGGCTCAGTTGGTAAAGAGTCTGGCTGCAATGTGGGAGATTCAGGTTCAATCCCTGGGTTGTGAAGATCCCCTGGAGAAGGAAATGGCAACCCACTCCAGTATTCTTGCGTGGAGAATTCCATGGACAGAGGAGCCTGGGGGGCTACAGTCCCTTGGGTCACAAAGAGTTGGAGACAACTAAGTGATTAACAGTTTCACTTTCACTTTAGATATTGAATCATTAGGTTGTATACCTGAAACTAATAAAATATTGTAAGTCAATTTTACTTCAAGAAAAAAAAATGCACTTTTAAATTATGTTTTCACTTTATGATGAGTTTATCAAGACAGCCCCATTGCAAGTTGAGAAAGATCTGTATACAGAGTCTTCAATTTTTCATCTTCTGTTTTCTATTTAAACAGTTTTTCCTACACTGAGCACGCTAATCTGCTTTTGTCCAAGTCATCCAAGTGATATCTATGTTGTTGTATCCAAGAGTCAATTCTTAGTCCTTAGTTCACCTAACCCAAGAGCAACAGTTGTCAAAGTTAATAACACATTCCTTAATAAAATGTAATCTCCAGGATAGCACATTCTATTATTTTTTCGCCCACTTCATTGTCTGCCTTCCTCAAAGTCCGCTTCATTGGTTGTTCACCTTTTCCAGATATCTTTAAATTTTTAGCACCCTATGACTTTGTTATGTTCTTAACTATCTGTGCTGACCTGAGTCCATGGTCGATGTTGGACTGATACACTCTCACACCTTAAACGAGTTTTTACACAACAACTTCCAATTTTATATATTTAACACAGACCTCTCTGCTGAAGTCAATACCATATATCCAACCTCTTAGGTGAATTCTCCTCTTACAGACCAATCTAGCTTTTCTAATTTAACAAGCCTAAAATGGAGCTCTGATATTTTGCCCCAAATCTTATCCAACCACAGTCTTTTCTATTACACTTTATGGCCACTCTCTTTTTCCTAGATAGAACTGCTGTTGAATCCTTTCTCACACATTCAGTTCATTTTTCAAATCCTAGCATTCAGCCACTTTCCACTCTGCTTCTTGCTTCCTTGATGGAGCTTGTTACCATAATCTCAGAAATACAGCTACAGCTTTCTTCTACATAGTCTTTCTGCTTTAATTTTTGACCGATTCCCAAAATCTCTTCTCAACAAAATAAAGTGATTCTTTTAAAGTATAAATCTGATGATGTTTATGCCTCTATTTAGAATCCTCCTCAAACTTCTCAATTTACTCAGAGTAAAATCACAGTTATTTATATCATTTAAAAAGGCTGTTATGATCCCCAAACAGGATCCTTTTCTAATCTAACTCCCACTATTGGCTTTTGTTCTTCAACTAGTCTTGCTAAACTCCTAATATAAGGATTTATGCTCCCTATTTCTTCTCCTAGACACCTGCATAGATAGGTCCGTCACTTCCTTTATACCTTCATTCAATGTCAGTTTCTCAAATAGCACTCTAACTTCTGCCTTGACCTGACACTTAAAAGTCCAATTCACTTTACCTAGTCTTTGCACCCAGAGGACTAATTACTTTCATAACATTATACCATAGCTCTATAGGTTATACTCCATATCCTTCCCATAGAATTAAAAATTGACAGGGATCATTGCTTTTCTGATTGGTTGCATGTTCTATGCATCAGTGTCTGATACTGTAAGAGTCAACATTTGCTAAGCAGCAAACATAACTGACTCTCATTTGTTGTATGTAACATGCTCTCTCTTCTTTTACTCTTAGAATTTTCTGTTAATCCTTAATGCATTGAGGTTATTACAATAACTATTTATTTATTGTTGCTAAAGTTTGTATGAATTAGCTATTACATTGCTGTTGTTGTAGCCTGAAATGGTACATAGCAGGTTCTTTAATTTTATAGATGCATCACTTTGATTATACAAAACTTGAGGTCTTTATTTCTTTTGTGGGATTCCCTGGTAGCTCAAAAGGTAGTGGTAAAGAGTCTGCCCAGCCCATAATGTGGGAGACTTGAGTTCAGTTCCTGGATGGGTAAGATCCCCTGAAGAAGGAAATGGCAACCCACTCTGTTATTCTTGCCTGGAAAATTCCATGAACGGAGGAGCCTGGCAAGCTATAGTCCATGGGGTCGCAAAGAGACAGGATTCAGTGACTTCACTTATTTCTTTCATTTTTTCTGTTTTCCATTCTCAGTGTTCTTTCTTTTAGAACTCTGATTAGAAATATTTAGAAGTTTTGGGTTGGTGCTATTGCTTTAAATTTTTTCACATTCCCCTTCCTTGTTTCTTTTGGACTATGCTATAATATACTTTAGCATATAGATTTTTGTTTACTGTGTCCTTTTTGCCCTTCTTCTTACAGAGTTGTTTCTGCTTAGGCCATTTCATTATTGATTATTTGAATTTCCCAGATTTCTGAGATTTCCTGTTTTAAAACCAATTTATGTTTGACACAGTCTCTTATTCTTTTGCATGGCTTTTTTCCATCTCAAATTTGTCAAAGAATTTAAATATATGAGTTTTATGGTTTATTTTGTAAATGATGTTATTTTTATCTTTTTTTCAGGTACTATATTTTCTATTTGTTTATATCTAAAAGACATCCTTTAGATAAATTATTAACTGTTCATTGAGTTCATGTATGTCTAGGAGTTAGAAAGGAATCTCACCTGGATAAGTTCTGGATTGTGTGCCTTCCTCCCACCAAAACCAATACAGTATTGTAAAGTAAAATAAAGTAAAAATAAAAAAATCTTCAGAAAGAATATCATTATGAAAATTAAAAAAAAATGGGCTAAATCAAACTCCAGTATGGACATTTATATTCTGTGCTACATTAAGGAACCTGAGGCCTACTTTTTTGCTAGGACATTTTCTGATACATTTTTAAGGATAGTTAAATATCACAGTTGAGAGTATTGGTCATTGATTGCAAGCTCTGTGCATTATGATCACAAGAGAAAAGATAAATACTATGAAACCCTGGGGTTATCATCTGCACAGTTTTGTTTTGTTTTTAGTTGATTTAAGATTTTTTTTTCCATTCCATGTAATTGAGAGGCAGAATTTCTAAAATAACAATACAAATAAAGGACTAAAAATAAAAGCATGAGAAATTTTAAAAATCTACATACTGATTCTTAATACTCGTGACCTATTTACCTCTGATAATTTAACAGATACATATGAAAATGTGGCTGATATTTCATAGATTAAACTTAGAATTTGATCTTATTTATAACAACAGAAAATAAAATATAGAAAAAATAACCAAATTAATATGAAGAAATAAGCATTAGTGCTATATTACTATGTTGTAGATTTTAGTTGGAAAGTTTGTCCCAAAGACAATGTTTAAAACTAGAAAATAGTTTATTCTGAAAAACTAAGTATACTTGCATCCAAAACTATTGATGATCACTTGAGTTAACTTATTGATTTATACAGTTTATAAAATTTTATTCATTTTATTTTTCACCTGAAACTCAGTTTTTAAACAATTGATGTACTACAGGCACTGTTCTGGGCTTCCCTGGTGACCCAGATGGTAAAGAATCAGCCTTCAATGAAGGAGGTTGGTTCAATCTCTGGATTGGGAAGATCCCTTTGAGAAGGTAATGGCTACTCACTCTGATATTCTTGTAGAAGGATTTCATGGACATTGGAGCCTGGTGGACTACACTCTATGGAGTCTCAAAGAGACAGGACTGAGGGACTAACACACACACAACAGGCACTCTTTTATTATGTACTGGTGAAGTTTTTCTCATACAGCTACATTTTAAGAGAGTAATGCTAAACCTTCCTCCCAACCATGTTGCTGATTCTAGGGTTTATGATTCAATGTTGCTATAACAGTTGTTGATTCTGATAATTATTTGAATTATATAATGAAAGATATGATCATTACTTGAAGAAAAGAGAAATGATGACAAATTCATTTTCCCTTAATTATAGAATTGTCTTCTCAAGCAGATAAAATTAATAGAATAATCAAGTGGGCTCATTGTTTATGTCCAACACGGTCCATAATTATATATTGATTTTTATAATAGAATAAATTTTGTGCAAATCAAACAAAAGAGGCTTCTGTGAAATTAACCTAACAGTTTCCAATAAATCTGTATGTTAAATCTGGAGTCAAAAAAGCCAACCAATTTGGCTATCTTGATAGCATTCTTGAAGCATAAAAGAGAGTGACAAGAATAATGTTTAGAACAAAATAAAGACAGAGGTAATTCTATTTTAATGTAGTTAAATATTCAGCTAAATTGATTCTTCTAATGCCTGTTGTCCCCAAATTTTTTTCAAACAAATGTTAGGAACACCTTGAATATGGTCTCATATTATCACATTGTGTTTAAGAGATTGTTCTCTGGTGTCACAGTCTTGGGTGCTGGGAATTCTAAGGAAGAATTCTAACTATAACCCCCAATGACACATCCCTTTTGTAAATCTTCCTCTCTTTCGTTGTGAATGAAGTTTACAAACATGACTAGATGTCACTCCATGAATATGCTACATTACATGGTAGAAGGAAATTTGCAGGTTTAATCAAAGCTGTTATCATAATTTAAATCGTGACATTATTTGGGTGAAGGGCTGTCTAGTTGAAGCTATGGTTCTTCCAGTAGTCATGTATGAATGTGACAGTTGAACCATAAAGAAAGCTGACTGTTGACGAATTGATGCTTTAGAACCTTGGTGTTGAAGACTTTTGGGAGTCTTTTAAACTGCAAGGAGATCAAACTGGTCAATCTCAAAAGAAATCAATTCTGAATATGCATTGGAAGGACTGATGCTGAAGCTGAAGCACCAATACTTTGGCCACCTATTTCAAAGACTGACTCATCAGAGAAGACCATGATGCTGGGAAAGATTGAAGGCAAGAGGATAAGATGATGCCTGAGGATGAGATGGATAGATGGCATCACCGACTCAATAGACATGTGTTTAAGCAAATTCTGGGAGATGGTGAAGGACAGGGAAGACTGGCATGCTGCAATCCATAGGGTTGTATAGAGATGGACAGAACTGAGTGACTAAACAACAATCTAATCATTAAGTCATTTAAAAGCACAGTGTTCTCTGGCTGATGACAGAAAGGAAATGAGAGAGAGAAAGAATGAGAAGATGTATCACCGCTGCCGACTCTAAAGGTAGAGTGGGCCATGTGAGAAGGAATACAAGCCACCTCCAGGAGTGGAGAGTGGCCTCTAGCTCACAGCTGAAAAAAAAAAGGCAAAACCAACCAACCAAAAAGGCAACTCAGATTTACAGCCAGCAGCAACAGGATTCTACTAACCATCTAAATGAAGCACATTCTCAGAGTCTCTAGGCAAAGCCTGGCCCTACCAATACTTTGATTTCAGCCTGTCAGACCCTAAAAGAACCCAGTCCTGCTGATCTGATCCTAACATTGCTTTTTTTTTTCCTTTAAGTTTGTGGTAAATAGTTCTGGGCAATTAAAAACCAATACAGGTATGAATCCATCTTCTGTCACTTCCTTGAATATACAACAGGGCAACTTAGAAGGAATAATTTCTAGCTAAGGTATTTCAAGAGTTGGCCAAAAAGTGTATTTCTTTTCCTCCCTAGGATGGTTCTAATGATGCTTAGATGTCTTTAACTTAATTTGAACAACTACTGTCCCAATTAGACCAATGTAAAGTAACACTTGACAAACCTTGTCCAAAATTCATCAACAGAAAATTATACACAAGACTGCAGGTTTCTCCAATGATCAGGCACAGTCTGTCACTTCCTGGAAATTTGGATTCATCCACTGTATGTACCAGACATTGTACCTTCAAACTTGCAATTATTTCAGTTTTTGCAAAATTCTTTTAATAGAAAAAAAGTTAATTCCCTGGAAGATTATTAAAAAAAAAAACACCTAGAACAGTTCTTTGCTCAAAAAGATACAAAGTTTTGGGAAGGTGGAATTATGAAGTTACTATGAAAAATGGCAGAAAGCAATGGAACAAAATGGAGAGTATATTATTCAATAAAGTTCTTGGTGAAAATGAAATACATGTCTTTTACTTTTACTTTAAAACCAAAGAAACTTTACAGCCAAGCTGATCCAAGAGAGGATAATATGGTTAAAATGCATAGCATAATGCAGAAAATTGCACAATAAATAGTAAGAAACACACTACTTTACTTTGAGTGAATCATGTCACACACAAAATAAAACAATTTTAATCTACTGACTTAAAATTATTTAAATGTTAAACATTTCCTATTTCATTGATAAACTAACATACATTTAATTAACTTTTATTAAATCAGCAGTAGTATTTAGTGCTAATCACAACCACATCTAAGTCCCAGAGGAGCCCCTCATTATATGAATAGCATAGATTATAACAACAGAAACAAAGAATACCGACATAAACCAAAAAGGAGTGCATCAACTCATACACCAGCATGGAGACCTTCTTGTATATTAACTTACTCAGTTCTCACAATCCATGTATTGACTTTGAAGAGTCTTCAGTTCAATTCAGTCGCTCAGTTGTGTCTGACTCTTTACGACCCCATGAATCACAACACGTCAGACCTCCCCGTCTATCACCAACCCCCGGGGCTCACTCAGACTCACGTCCATTGAGACAGTGATGTCATCCAGCCATCTCATCCTCTGTCGTCCCCTTCTCCTCCTGCCCCCAATTGCTCCCAGCATCAGAGTCTTTTCCAATGAGTCAATTCTTTGCATGAGGTGGCCAAAGTACTGGAGTTTCAGCTTCAGCATCATTCCCTCCAAAGAAATCCCAGGGCTGGTCTCCTTCAGAATAGACTTGTTGGATCTCCTTGCAGTCCAAGGGAGTTTCAAGAGTCTTCTCCAACACGACAGTTCAAAGCATCAATTCTTTGGCGATCAGCTTTCTTCACAGTCCAACTCTCACACCCATGCATGACCACTGGAAAAACCATAGCTTTCACTAGACGAAACTTAGTCGGCAAAGTAATGTCTCTGCTTTTGAATATGCTATCTAGGTTGGTGATAACTTTTCTTCCAAGGAGTAAGCGTCTTTTAATTTCATGTCTGCAGTTACCATCTGAAATGATTTTGGAGACCCCAAAATAAAGTCTGACACTGTTTTCACTCTTTCCCCATCTATTTCCCATGAAGTGATGGGACTACATGCCATGATCTTCATTTTCTGAATGTTAAGCTTTAAGCCAACTTTTTCACTCTCCTCTTTCACTTTCATCAAAAGGTTTTTTAGCTCCTCTTCACTTTCTCCCACAAGGGTGGTGTCACCTGCATTTCTTAGTTATTGATATTTCTCCCAGCAATCTTGATTCCAGCTTGTGATTCTTCCAGCCCAACATTTCTCATGATGTACTCTTCATATAAGTTAAATAAGCAGGATAACAATATACATCCTTGATGTACTCCTTTTCCTATTTGGAACCAGTCTGTTGTTCCATGCCCAGTTCTAACTGTTGCTTCCTGACTTGCATATAGGTTTCTCCAGAGGCAGGTCAGGTGGTCTGGTATTCCCATCTCTTTCAGAATTTTCCACAATTTATTATGATCCACACAGCCAAAGGCTTTGGCATAGTCAATAAATCAGAAATATATGTTTTTCTGGAACTCTCTTGCTTTCTCCATAATCCAGTGGATGTTGGCACTTTGATCTCTGGTTCCTCTGCCTTTTCTAAAACCAGCTTAAACATCTGGAACTTCACAGTTTACGTATTGCTGAAGCCTGGCTTTGAGAATGNTCCTGCTTGTGAGTGAGCAAGGCTCAAGACAGTAGACAGCTTGGAGCAAAAATCTGTACCAGGTGAGGACCAGTGGATCTACTTCCCAGGTCCAGCCTCTCAGCCTCTTACCCTGCTGCTCCCCTTCCTCATCTGAGGCCAGTCCCACCTAGCTTGGGGGGCCAGGGAAGCCCTGGCTTCTACCTCCAGGGCCTTGTTCACACCTATCTCCCCAACCATCTTCCCAAGGTGCCAAGAAGGGATTCTAGGAAGGGCCCCATTAGGACCCAAGGGACTTGGCTATTTCTCCTTCACCCCTAAGTTGTAAGACACCTTTCTACTGCAGCCCTCTATCAGACAAGTCACTTAGACATGGCCAGAAGGGCATATGGGAAACCTTGAGGCTCATAGCCTCTCTTCCTCTGCTCAGAAGGTCAAATCACCAACCCCCCATAACCCCTAAAAAAGGGGATCCTCCACCGTAGGGAATGGAAGGACTCTGCAGGCCAGTATCTCAGTGGTCTAGTAGGCTCCTTCCACTCCTGGTATTGACAGGGTAAGCTATGTATCTACAACATCTTTGCGTATACACTTTGGTTAAATATAAAAATAGAAGTTGGACACATACTACAGGTACTGACTTCATTATTCATATTTCCTTTAGTAAGTCTTCCCAGCCTTTAGATCAGTTTTGGTGAAGTCTCTCTTGTGACTCCATTTAACACAAACAGAAGGTGTTGGCTTTAAGTACTNAGCAGAGACATTTCTTTGTCAACAAAGGTCTAACTAGTCAAGGCTATGGTTTTTCCAGTGGTCATGTATGGATTTGAGAGTTGGACTGTGAAGAAAGCTGAGTGCCAAAGAATTGATGCTTTTGAACTGTGGTGTTAGAAAAGACTCTTGAGAGTCCCTTGGACTGCAAGGAGATTCAACCAATCCATCCTAAAGGATTTCAGTCCTGGGTGTTCATGGGAAGGACTGATGTTGAAGCTAAACTCTAGTATTTTGGCGACTTGATGCAAAGAGCTGACTCATTTGAAAAGCCCCTAATGCTGTGAAAGATTGAGAACAGAAGGAGAAGTTGATGACAGAGGATGAGATGGTTGGATGGCATCACTGACTCAGTGGACATGGATTTGGGTGGACTCCAGGAGTTGGTGATCGACAGGGAGACCTGGTGTGCTGTGGTTCATGGAGTTGCAAAGAGTCGGACACGACTAAGCAACTGAACTGAAATGACTGAATACCTTAGAGCTACATCAGTCTAATGGCCTCCTTGTTTAATTAATTCTTACCATAGAGAGTACTCTTAGATTTTTGTTTGCTTGTTTGTTTCTTTTTGGTATGTTTGTTTGTTCCTTTTTTAATAAAGGAACTTAGAAGCAGAGAGTTGAATAACTTGCACAACATTGTAGAGAGGTGAGTTTTGAACTCATGTAATTCAACATGGTGTAGAGGCTGTGTTTATTGGACGCGACTGAAGTGACTTAGGAGCAGCAGCAGCTGCTATACTGATGCTCATGCAGGTGAAACTTTCCCAATCATCATCACCTCATCTTAAATTGGAGACATTAAGCACATTGCATGTGCTTTGAAAGAATTAGTAATATATGTGTGATATTGTGAGTCATAATTAGAAATATGTATGTCATTCTTCTGACACAGAGCTCCTAAAATTCTTAGAATTTCGTAAGTAAGAAGAATAACAAAAGTGTATTTTGTTAACTGTAATAAGCCCCTTTCAAACACACCTGACATCTAGAAAGCCCTTAAGGATGAAGTCTGTTTGCCAGGGACACCAACCATGTGATGAGAGGGTTGGAGTTTTCACTCCTAATTCTCCAACCTCCAGGGAGGGGAGAAGGGCTGGAAGTTGACTCAGTCACCAAAGGCCAATGATTTAATCAATCATCCCTATCTAATAAAGCCCCCATTTATAGGCACTGGAAGAGTGGTACATCCAGAGACGGCATGGAAATTCAGCATCCCTTTTAGATAGTGTGCACTATGTGCATCTCTTCATGTGACTGTTGTTGAGTTACATGTTTTATAACAAATTGGTAACTAGTAAGTAAAATGTTTTTCTCAGTTCTATGAAATGTTCTAGCAAAGGAGGGGATTATGGGAACCTGTGATTTATAGCCTATTGCTCAGAAGCATGGATAACAACCTAGACTTGTTATTAGCATCTGAAATGGGAGAGGAGAGACTTGTGCGATGGGAACCTAACCTGTGAAATCTGATGCCATCTCAGGTAGATAGTATCAGAATTGAATTAAATTGTAGGACAACCATCTGGTACTGAAGAATTGTTTAGTACATGAAAAATGCCCTCACATTTGATCACCAGAGCACAGAAATATTGAGTGTTATATAGAATAGAGAAAAACATAGAAAGATGTTCTTCTTGCCTTACAGTGTTTTTAGCACTTGCCATATTGCCTAGCCAAATGTTGGTGCTTCACAAATATCTATAAATCATTGATAAATAAATGCCAAGGTATTCAGTGGATGATATGATAATTGCCATAAAGAAAAGAGAGTGTTAGTTGCTCAGCTGTGTACAATTCTTTGTGACCCCATGTACTATAGCCTGACAGGCTCCTCAGTTTATGGGATTTCCCAGTCAAGAATATTGGAGTGTCTCTTTTGCTGTATCGCATACAGGGCAAACCAATACAATATTGTAAAGTAATTAACCTCCAAGTAAAATAAATAAATTTATATTAAAAAAAAAAAAAGAATATTGGAGTGGGTTGTCATTTCCTTCTCTAGGGTATCTTCTTGACCCAGGGATCGAATCTGGTTTTCCTACATTGCAGACAGAGTCTTCACCACAGGAGCCAACAGAGAAGTCCTATAAACTGATAGACACTTGAAATATATATATATACAATAATACATATTGTTTTGTTGTTGTTTAGTTGCTAAGTCATGTCTGACTGTTTGATACTCCATGGATTGTAGCCTGCCAGGCTCTTCTATCCATGGGAATTTTATATATATATATATATCATATTCTTGTATAAAATCTGACATGATCAATTAAAGTTTATATTTAAGTTCAAGATCACATAAAATACAATGATAGCAAAATAGCTACACACCGATCTTAGAGACTCAGTTTGGTTCTATTTTTACTAATGAACTCCATCCCCCAAAATATATATTGCTGAGTTACTTTTTGAGGGTGGGATGATTTGGGAGAATGGCATTGAAACATGTATACTATCATGTAAGAAACAAATTGCCAGTCTATGTTTGATGCAGGATGCAGGATGCTTGGGGCTAGTGCACGGGGATGATCTGGAGGGATGATGTGTGGTGGGAGGTGGGAGGGGGGGTTCATGTTTGGGAGCTCATATACACCCATGGCAGATTCATGTCAATCTATGCCAAAACCAATACAGTATTGTAAAGTAAAATAAAGGAGAAAAAAAAAAAAGAAGAAGAAGAAGTAATACAAGGGAAAATGTTAATAAGAAAGATATTTTCTGGTGAAAATATAATTTTAGCCAACACAGACATTGACCACTTTCAACAACAGTGCCTATTCTAGCTTGAAAGGGAACTCTCTGAAAAGTTTGGGTGTAAATATGGTACAGCATAGCAGTTCAACTAGGTGAATTCCTGGTTCTACTTAACATCTTGTGTTGTATTACAACACAAGATAATAGATGTTTTAATAAACCTAACTTTTTAAATTATTATTTCTGAAAAAAAATTGTGATTTTGATATTTAACTACATTTTTACATAAATGCTTTTAATGTTCTAGCATGTTATTTTTACATAAAATGTGCAATAAGCCATTTATTCAATATTTTTCCCTTATAAAGCATTATGCTTTTCAGGTTTGTGATTATATACTCAGCATGTTTCACAAATGAATTTTGGTGTACACTTATGCCAAGTCCTGAAGTTCCTCCAAAGCATGTTTTTTTTCTAAATAGAGTTTGGAAATCTCTTCATTAATGTTTCCAGTTGCTAAGCAACATCCCCTCTTTGCTTGTTGCCATGGTTGCCCTTGAATTAGGTAGGACACAAAGCCATCTGTTTAAACCAAAATCCCTCCTCTCTCTAGAATATGACCTGTTCTGTTCATGCAGAGGCAAGATACAGTAAGTTAAATATAACTTAGGGCAGAGGTATTAATGGGGGTAAAAATCAGAAATGGAAAATGTCTTTGTTTTTTTTTCCCCATTTGAAGAGTAAGCTTTTTAATAGAACATAAAATCATCATGCTGCCAGGGTGCTATATTCACCATAGAGTGAAAGTACACTTTGGAATGATAAAGCAGAAACAAACAGCAAAACCAAGCCAAACAAAATAGCTCCAGGTATTGTAGAACGCTGGGTTTATTTGCTTAAATTTATTGTGATTTTACTGTAAATGTACTTCTTAGAATAATATTTTTAAATAGTTGAGTATGTAAATAGAATAGGCAATTTGTTTAATACCATGGAATCTTTGAGATAGAAATGACCAAGTTAGTGCTAGGACAATCCTAATTAAAAATTTGGAATTTATTTTTATTTCTCTTTCTCCAAAGCAAAACTGGTACTATTTCTTGGACTTATAATTAGGTGGCTTCAGAATATACCTGGAGCTATGGCTTCACTGAAGTTGAAAGTTTCACCAAGTACCCTTTAGAGATGCAGAAACTTTTATAGAAATTCCTATTCTATTCTCAATAATTTGTTCGGTCTCATAAACTAAGTAGAGGAGGTAAACTTTCACTGACTTAGAAGGCTAACAGTTTTGGAGTTTACCAGAGTGTTTTTGTAATAGGGGTGGTGCAGGCAGCAGCAATAGGGCTTCCCTGGTGGTTCAGGTGGTATAGAATCTGCCTGCAATGTCAGAAAACCAGATTTGATCCCCGGGTCAGGAAGATCTGCTTGAGAAGGAAATGGTTACCACCTCTAGTATTCTTGCATAGAGAACTCCTTGGACAGAGTAACCTGATGGGCTACAGTACATGGGGTCTCAAAGAGTCAGACTTGACTGAGCAACTAACATTAACAGGCAGGATGAATAGCAATCCTGCTCAGCTATTGGTTGGTATCACAGTGGGCACATGTCCTCCCCTTCTTCTGTATGAAAGGAATGGGAATTTGGACTGAAGGAAGATTATTTTGAAACCCTAGTCTGCCATTTTTTGGTCAGCTAGTTTTCTAATTAAAAGTTGTTATTCCTTGCTCCAGCTAGTCTCCTGATTCATTGGCCAGTTGTGTGGTGAGCAGAGTAAGCTTTGGGATTTGTAACATTTTCAGCATGGTAAATGCGAACAATGTCTTTATTATATTCTTTATATTACAATATTGCCATAATTAATAACTCTGTGTTTCAATTCATTCAGTTCAGTCACCCAGTCGTGTCCGACTCCTTGCAACCCCATGAACCGCAGCACGCTAGGCTTCTCTGTCCATCAGCAACTCCCGGAGTTCACCCAAACCCATGTCCATCAAGTCAGTGATGCCATCCAACCATCTCATCCTCTGTTGCCCCCTTCTCCTCCTGGCCTCAATCTTTCTCAGCATCAGGGACTATTCAAATGAGTCAGCTCTTGGATCAGGTGGCCAAAGTATTGGAGTTTCAGCTTCAACGTCAGTCCTTCAAATGAACACCCAGGACTGATCTCCTTGAGGATGGACTGGTTGGATCTCCTTGCAGTCCAAAAGACTCTCAAGAGTCTTCTCCAACACCACAGTTCAAAAGCATCAATTCTTCAGTGCTCAGCTTTCTTCATAGTCCAACTCTCACATCCATACATGACCACAGGAAAAACCATAGCCTTGACTAATAGGATATTTTTTGACCAAGTAATATCTCTGTTTTTTAATATGCTGTCTAAGTTGCTCATAACTTTCCTTCCAAGGAGCAAGTGTCTTTTAATTTAATGGCTGCAATAACCATCTACAGTGATTTTGGAGCCCAGAAGAATAAAGTCAGTCACTGTTTCCACTGTTTCCCCATCTATTTGCCATGAAGTGATGGGACTGGATTCCATAATCTTTGTTTCCTGAATGTTGAGCTTTAACACAATTTTTTCACTCTCCTCTTTCACTTTCATCAAGAGGCTCTTTAGTTCTTCTTCACTTTCTGCCGTAAGAGTGGTGTCATCTGCATATCTTATTTCATATCTATTTCTCCCGGCAATATTGATTTCAGCCTCTACTTCCTCCAGCCCATCATTTCTCATGATGTACTCTGCATATAAATTAAACAAGCAGGGTGACAATATACAGCCTTGACATACTTCTTTTCCTATTTGAAACCAGATTGTTGTTCCATGTCTAGTTCTAACTGTTGCTTCCTGACTTTGATACAGGTTACTCAAGAGCCAGGTCAGGTGGTCTCTTATTCCCATCTCTTTCACAGTTTTCCATAGTTTATTGTGATCTACACAGTCAAAGGCTTTGTCATAGTCAATAAAGCAGAAATAGATGTTTTTCTGACACTCTCTTTTTCCATGATCCAGCAGATGTTGACAATTTGTTTTTCAGCTTTGTGCTATTGTCTATATTTTCAAATTTTCAATTTTTTTTTGTTATAAAAAGTATTGAGTTCTGTTGATCCACTTTTGCATCCTTGTCTTTCTAACACATGGAACAACAGTCTGGTTCCAAATAGGAAAAGGAGTATGTCAAGACTGTATATTGTCATCCTGCTTATATGCAGATGACACCACCCTTATGGCAGAAAGTGAAGAAGAACTAAAGAGCCTCCCAGTGAAAGTGAAAGAGGAGAGTGAAAAAATTGGCTTAATGCTCAACATTCAGAAAACTAAGATCATGGCATGCGGTCCCATGACTTCAAGGCAAATTGATGGAGAAACAATGGACACAGTGGTAGACTTTATTTTGGAGGGGCTTCAAAATCACTGCAGATGGTGACTGCAGCTATGAAATTAAAAGATGCTTGCTCCTTGGAAGAAAAGCTATGACCAACCTAGACAGTGCATTAAAAAGCAGAGACATTACTTTGTCAACAAAGATCTGTCTAGTCAAAGCTACGGTTTTCCAGTAGTCATGTATGGATGTGAGAGTTGGACTATAAAAAAGGTGAGCACCGAAGAATTGATGGGTTTGAACTGTGATGTTAGAGAAGACTCTTGAGAGCCCTTTGGGCTGCAAGGTGATCCAACCAGTCCATCCTCAAGGAGATCAGTCCTGGGTGTTGATACGAAGGGACTGATGTTGAAGCTGAAACTCCAATACTTCCGCCACCTCATGTGAACAACTGATTCATTTGAAAAGACCCTCATGCTAGGAGAGATTGAGGCTGGGAGGAGTAGGGGACGACAGAGGATGAGATGGTTAAATGGCATCACCAACACAGTGGATAAGTGTTTGAGTAACGCTGGGAGTTGGTGATGGACAGAGAGGCCTGGTGTGCTGCTGTCCGTGGGGTCACAGAGTTGGACAAGACAGAGACACTAAACTGAATTAAACTGAACTTTCAAACACCTGCCAAAATGTATCAGAAACTCCATTACTTACTTTTGGGGTTACATCTGAAAATTACTGTTTTTCTTCTAAAAATAATATTAATGTTCAGGAACCAAGGACTTTCTGGTTACTAATATGATTTAAGGGCCTAGACCTGATAGATAGAGTGCCTGATGAACTATGGAATGAGGTTCATGACATTGTATGGGAGACAGGGATCAAGACCATCCCCATGGAAAAGAAATGCAAAAAAAGCAAAATGGCTGTCTGAGGAGGCCTTACAAATAGCTGTGAAAAGAAGAGAGGTGAAAAGCAAAGGAGAAAAGGAAAGATATAAGCATTTGAATGCAGAGTTCCAAAGAATAGCAAGAAGAGATAAGAAAGCCTTCTTCAGCAATCAATGCAAAGAAATAGAGGAAAAGAACAGAATGGAAAAGACTAGAGATCTCTTCAAGAACATTAGAGATATCAAGGGAATATTTCATGCAAAGATGGGCTCGATAAAGGACAGAAATGGTATGGACCTAACAGAAGCAGAAGATATTAAGAAGAGGTGGCAAGAATACA
>SJYV01040996.1:0-58598 GCA_006410875.1 Neotragus pygmaeus | reverse complement strand
GGAAACAGTGTCAGACTTTATATTTTGGGGCTCCAAAATCACTGCAGATGGTGACTGCAGCCATGAAATTAAAAGACGCTTACTCCTTGGAAGAAAAGTTATGACCAACCTAGATAGTATATTCAAAAGCAGAGACATTACTTTGCTGACTAAGGTCCATCTAGTCAAGGCTATGGTTTTTCCTGTGGTCATATATGGATGTGATAGTTGGATTGTGAAAAAGGCTGAACGCTGAAGAATTGATGCTTTTAAACTGTGGTGTTGGAGAAGACTCTTGAGAGTCCCTTGGACTGCAAGGAGATCCAACCAGTCCATTCTGAAGGAGATCAGCCCTGGGGTTTCTTTGGAAGGAATGATGCTAAAGCTGAAGCTTCAGTACTTTGGCCACCTCATGCGAAGAGCTGACTCATTGGAAAAGACTCTGATGCTGGGAGGGATTGGGGGCAGGAGGAGAGGGGCACAACCGAGGATGAGATGGCTGGATGGCATCATGGACTCGATGGATGTGAGTCTGAGTGAACTCCGAAAGATGGTGATGAACAGGGTGGCCTGGAGTGCTGCGATTCATGGGGTTGCAAAGAGTCGGACACGACTGAGCGACTGAACTGAACTGAACTGAATATCTAATTGGATTGTAAGTATAAGTTTAGGTGTTTGCAAAGTAATAATACCCACTTTTACTTCAGTATCAATCAGAATATATACTAGTTCCAATTATGCCTTGAAATAAAAGCATGAAACAAAAAAATAAAGCCAGCATTACAGTATTCTGTTTTTATGACACATATGAAAGTTGTTCAGTCATGTCTGACTCTTTGCATCCCCATCGACTATACATTTCATGGAATTCTCCAGGCCAGAATACTGGAGTGGGTAGCCTTTTATTTCTCCAAGGGATTTTTCCAATCCAGGGATAAAACTGAGGTCTCCTGCATTGAAGGTAGATTATTTACCAGCTGAATCACAAGGGAAGTCCAATGTCTTTAAATCAATATGCACTTATCAAGGAAAAGGAAAGGCATATATTTCAAGTGAAATTAGATAACAGCTAAATCTGCATGTTCATTCTCTTAACACCTTAGGCCTTTCCTCAGATTTTTAGTAATGCTTTCATGTACAAATTCCCACAATTACATTTCCTTAAACATTTGTATGTAAGATAGAATAAAACATAGTCTAGTGTAAGATCATTTTAATTGCACATGAAGCTTTATGATTTTGATCCTTTTTCAATGGTTTAGTGAATATTTTAGAGTAATGTGCTGGCCTTTTGAGCTATTATAGATCATTAATATCATTATTTATAGAACACAAACTTCTCAACATCTTAAAAAATAATTTCTGACTGAACCTGAAAGATATCCCACTTTATTGTGAGATTTTCTACTAATAGATGACAATGCATAATATATCACTTTTCAGATTCAGAAGTTTAGAAGTTTTTGTTTTACTTGGTGTTCTGCCAATNTGAACCTGAAAGATATCCCACTTTATTGTGAGATTTTCTACTAATAGATGACAATGCATAATATATCACTTTTCAGATTCAGAAGTTTAGAAGTTTTTGTTTTACTTGGTGTTCTGCCAATGTCTTGTCATGAATTTTTTCTGTGGTTTGTTAATTCTCTGAGTGAAATTAAATGTTTATTAAGTTTTTGCATCTTTAATATAGTGTTTTTGAGGACTCATCACAAATTAGACAGGCATTTTATTTTACTGATAACTTGCTTTTTATATTCAAAAGGAATTTGTAGCTGAACACGTTGTTACCTTCATCCATCACATAAAAATGTGTGTTGATGAAGATTATAACACATGGTGTTTCTTTAAATTTTGAGATGCAGTGTTTTGACATACGTAGATTCTAATGAAACTAATCAGTTCAGTTCAGTTCAGGTCAGTCACTCAGTCGTGTCTGACTATTTGTGCCCCCATGAATTGCTGCACACCAGCCTCCCTGCCATCACCAACTCCCAGAGTTCACCCTAACTCATGTCCATCGAGTCAGTGATGCCATCCAGCCATCTCATCTTCTGTCGTTCCCTTCTCTTCCTGTCCCCAATCCCTCCCAGCATCAGAGTCTTTTCCAATGAGTCAGCTCTTTGCATGAAGTGGCCAAAATATTGGCGTTTCAGTTTTAGCATCAGTCCTTCCAAAGAACACCCAGGGCTGATCTCCTTCAGAATGGATTGGATCTCCTTGCAGTCCAAGGGACTCTCAAGAGTCTTATCTAACACCACAGTTCAAAACCATCAATTCTTCGGCGCTCAGCTTTCTTCACAGTCCAACTCCCACATCCATACATGACTAATGGAAAAACCATAGCCTTGACTAGACGGACCTTAGTCAGCAAAATAATGTCTCTGCTTTTGAATATGATATCTAGGTTGGTCATAACTTTCCTTCCAAAGAGTAAGCGTCTTTTAATCTCATGGCTGCAATCACCATCTGCAGTGATTTTGGAGTCCCAAAAAATAAAGTATGACATTCTTTCTACTGATTCCCCATCTATTTCTACCAAAATAAAATAATAAACATATCCATTAGCTTCCAAAAGTTCTCTGAAACTCCTTTGTTTTGCCTCTTTGCTTCGTCTCCTTGTCCCAAACTGCCCTTCTCCCCAGTACTGATTTATTTCGTCATTCATTATACATTAGTTTTTATTGCCTAAAATTTACATGCACAGAATCATAAAGAATGTACTCTTTCTGTGTATTTTCTATAACACAGCATGATTATTTTGATTCATACATGTTCCCACACATTTATTTGATTCATTTGTATAACTAAGCAGTATCCCATTGTATACATTAGTGTGTTTATTCATCTACCTGTTGATGAACATTTGGGTTATTTCCAGTTGTGTGCTGTACAAGTTGCTATGAACATTTCTTTACCAGTCTTCATGCATATATATTTTAATTTTCCTTGCATTTTTCACTTAGGGGTGAAATGATGTTATATGCATGCTTAAATTCTTAAGAACACACCAATATGTTTTCCAAAATGATTGTACCATTTCCATTCCCATTCCCATCAGAATTGAGTGAATTTTACTTCTTATACACCCTTAACCATCATTGCAATTGTTATCCTTAAGTTTTAATCATTCTAACAGCCTTGGAAGGGATTTCAGTTTAGTTTTCATGTTTATGTCCTTACTGACTAATAATGTGGAATGCATTTTCATATGTTTGCATGTCATCTATATGTTTTCTTTGATAATCATGTCTAAAAATATATTGTCTATTTTCTTTATTAAATAAATAGGTTATTTCCCTACTGTTGAGTTTCGAGAATTTTTTTAATATAGCATGGATACAAGCCCTTTATCATATATGATTTGCAAATATTTTCAAGTCATGTGGCTTTGGTCTTGCATTTTGTTTGTAATTTTGAGACATTCAGGAATAATAATAGCCTTTTGCAAGAAGTTTACTCCAAGATATCTTCAGGAAGTATTACAGTTTTAGGATTCAAATTTAGGACTATGATATATTTGAGTTAAATTTTGCATATGGTATTAGGCTAAGTATGAAGCAAGAATAATTTTATTGCAATGGATATTTAAAAGTTTCAAATGAATTAATTAAACTATATTCTATTCATTCTCAGCTGAGTTGACATTGTGTATTTGTCAAAAATTAGTTCTTCATGCATTCTCTTTTTCTGAAATTTGTATTCTGNATTTTATTGCAATGGATATTTAAAAGTTTCAAATGAATTAATTAAACTATATTCTATTCATTCTCAGCTGAGTTGACATTGTGTATTTGTCAAAAATTAGTTCTTCATGCATTCTCTTTTTCTGAAATTTGTATTCTGTTTATTGATCAGTTTGGATATGTTTACACCAGCACCACAATCTTAATTAGGTTTCTATTAAATTGGTTAAAATAGTGTCTTAAAATCAGGTAGTATTAATTCACTTTTTTCAAAGTTATCAAAAGTTTTATATTCTTTGTTTTTAGTTCATCTTTTTCAAAAGTACTGAAAGTTTTATTTTTATATAAATTTAGTTTCAACTTATCAATTTCTACCAAAATATCTACTGAGATTTTTACTGGTTACATCAAATCAACAGTTTGATTACAGGAGAATTATCAACCTAACACTCTAAACCATTTGGATAGTACAACTCTCCATTTATTTAGGTTGTTTGAAGTTGCCTCAGCAATATTTTGCAGTTTACAGTGAAAGACTTTGAGACAAAGTCTGTCATATTTCTGTCAAATATATTATCCCTAAGAATTTTGTTTCATTTATTTTAATCTTATTTTAAAAAGTATAATTTTTAAATTCAATTTTAAATATTTGTTTTTAGTATATAAAAATATGATTAATCTGTATATATTGACCTTATGTCCTCAACCTTACTAAACTCATGTATTGGTTCCAGTGAAGATTCATCAATTTAATTCGACAGTCTATGTAGATGATTATGTGTTCTGTAAATAAAATGTTTTTCTCCATCCTTTTGTAAAAGGAAAATCAAAATGAAGTGAATGTTTCTAAGGGAGCTCTTTAAAATGGAGCTAGGAGGCTACTAAGGAAATGTAACGTATGTACATCTAAGCCTGCACGGAATCTTATCTTTTGACCATTTACTGCTCTAGTGAAAACATTTACAACATCTGCTGGAAACTAGAGATACTTGTGACACCTACCCTAAAATAATTTATGATTTCTTTTTTCTCCTGGGACAAGCTAGAGGGATAGGATGGGGAGGGATGTAGGAGAAGAGTTCAACATGGGAGGGACACATGCAGACTATGGCTGATTTATGTTGATGTATGGCAAAAAAACAAACAAACAGTATTGCAAGGTAATTATGCTTCAATTAAAATAAATGAATTATTTTAAAAATTATGATTTCTTAAAGACAAACATATCCTGATGTGTCAAAATTGATCACAATGTTTTAATTTTTATTTTTAGTTTTTTCTCTTCCTTTTTAATTTTTTTAAAATTATGGTGACATTTACAAGAGATTTGGAAAATACAGAAGAAAATTACATATAATTCCACTATATATTGCAATTATTTTTTTAAGTAGACAAATTAAATCTTTAGTTGGAGTTTCCATATCAGACTCTCAAAAATTAATAGAATGACTACACAGAAATGTAAAAGAATATAGTAGATATGAAAAGCACCATGAACCAATTCAATATAATTAAGATGTATACAGTTTCACACAACATTTGGATAAAAATTCTATTCAAATTCCCACAAACTACAAGTTAAGAGATGCTGGAACATATCCAGGGACATAAAAAAAAGTGCAAAAATGTTATTGTCTAAAGGTATTGAAATAATACAGAGTTTGTTCTCTTATCACTATGGAATTGAGAATGGCATTGAAGCATGTATACTATCATGTAAGAAACGAGGCGCCGGTCTATGTTCGATGCAGGATGCAGGATGCTTGGGGCTGGTGCACGGGGATGATCCAGAGAGACGTTGTGGGGTGGGAGGTGGGAGGGGGATTCGGGATTGGGAGCTCGTGTACACCTGTGGTGGATTCATGTCGATGTATGGCAAAGCCAATAGAGTATTGTAAAGTAAAATTTAAAAAATAAATTAATTAATTAAAAAAAAGAAATACATATCAAAAGGTATTTGAAAATATCCTACATATTTTCAAGTGCAAGGTGACATTTACCAAGAGACATCTTTGACTTAGCTATTCAAATCCTCAAGGAGGTTAAAAGACAGAAAAAAATACAGAGGGTGATTGTAGAGAAGTAAATGTTTGAAAGAAATTAATATTAAAATGAGAAATTAAAGTTAGAGATACTTTTAAAAAAAACACATATTTGGAAATTAAATGCCCACTTTTAAATGATGTCACAACAGGCAACTTTTAACAACCTGATGACTTTTTATCTTTAGAAGTCCCTGACTGTTTCTCTTTTCTGGAGCAGTCTAACCTAATTTGAACCCTCTCCACTCCACAACTTTCCTCACACCCTCTTGGATTGGAGTAAAGTACCTACAAGTGCGCACTGTTCTCAATTGTCACCTCTGTGGTCCCAGATTCTGGTGCTGAGTACTTCCATATCCAAACCGCTCACATTATTGAATGACATTCCAGTTTACTTGGGTATTGTATCCTCCAGAATTTCACTTTACATTTGATAAGTCCTCTGGGATTCCTCTTCCCATTTCATTTGAATTGCTGACTTTTGCTCTGGGGACTTTATTTCCCCTTTTATACTGGTGAGTAATTAGTCTTGAATTATGGGAAGTTCACTCTTTAAGGGTGGAGCTACAGAGCAGTCTCTTTCTGGTACTTCTGATGCTTTTATGTACAAAAGCTGTAGGTCTTAGTCCTGCAGGTATTTGTTTTGCTAGACTATGATTAGCCAGGATGACTTATAATAAAATTAGCTCATCTAGTACTTCTTTGGAGTTTTCTAAATTAGTTTATCTCTTGAGTCAATAAGAGAAAAGATGTAAGACAAGAACGGAAGTATATTTTAACTGATGTTGTGAAGCTAAAATGTAATAATGAGTCCTCTATTGTATTCCCTGAGAGAAACAAACTTACAAGTATCTCAAAGGATTTTTAAATTGGAAAACCCCTCTGAAGTTTCAGGTTGTTTCTGTTTCACTTTTTTGTTCTCCCTCTGCTCCTCCCTGTTCCTCTGAAGGTCCACTGCAATGTTCTTCTCCTTGTCATCATGTTTTTTTGAACTCACTTATTATAGCACTGAGATTAATCCCTGGAGAAGGCACCACTGAATCCAATGGCCTGATGGAAATTTCTATGATTATTATGCTAATTTTCCCCCAAAATTTGACCTAAAAGGAATAAAAATCCTTCTAGGTAGAGGTTACATTTATCTCCTTGGACCTTTGAAATATAAATGTTCTACCTGGTCTCAATGCAGACGATGACTGCAGCCACAAAATTAAAGATGCTTGCTCCTTGAAAGAATAGCTGTAACAAACTTAGTGTATTAAAAAGCAGAGACATCACTCTGACAGCAAAGATCTGTATAGTCAATGCTACAGTTTTTCCAGTAATCATATACAGATGTGAGAGTTGGACTATAAATAATGCTGAGTGAAGAAGAATTGATGTTTTCAAATTTTAGTGCTGGAGAAGACTCTTGAAAGTNTTGGGGGGTTGGGGGAGGGAAGGACATTCACCCAGTTTGCAGAAAACAGAAGCCTAGGTAGATGAGCTTTGGCAATGTTCACTGATTTATTCATTTACTAATTCAGTCACGCCGAGTAAGCTTTCTAAAGCACCATATTTATCATTGGTTCCTCTATCGAAGATTGGTCAAAGGCTCCCCAGCCTCAGTCAGTATGCTCACCTGAGAAAGGGCAACATGATAGTATCTAACAGCGCTTTTGGGCAAAGTAAACAAGAATCTTAACGTATATGAAGCACTCAGTGTCTGGTGTGAAGTAATAGCTCAGATCACTGTTATTTTTATTAAAAAATTAAAGCAATTATAAGGATTTAAAAACTATTTTTATTGTTACTGCAACAAAAGTGTTTTCATACACATTAGCCTCATTTATGCTCTACAATAACCCTATTTATTTTTTATTCTTCCTGTTTTACAAAGGAGGCCCCTTGGCTAAAAGAACTAAGCTGGTCTGAGCAGGTCATCACACTGCAGGCACACGCTCTTCCATGCTGCCATGGCTTCCGTTTTGATTCATGCACCTCTCAGGGANACAACTTTCCTCACACCCTCTTGGATTGGAGTAAAGTACCTACAAGTGCGCACTGTTCTCAATTGTCACCTCTGTGGTCCCAGATTCTGGTGCTGAGTACTTCCATATCCAAACCGCTCACATTATTGAATGACATTCCAGTTTACTTGGGTATTGTATCCTCCAGAATTTCACTTTACATTTGATAAGTCCTCTGGGATTCCTCTTCCCATTTCATTTGAATTGCTGACTTTTGCTCTGGGGACTTTATTTCCCCTTTTATACTGGTGAGTAATTAGTCTTGAATTATGGGAAGTTCACTCTTTAAGGGTGGAGCTACAGAGCAGTCTCTTTCTGGTACTTCTGATGCTTTTATGTACAAAAGCTGTAGGTCTTAGTTCTGCAGGTATTTGTTTTGCTAGACTATGATTAGCCAGGATGACTTATAATAAAATTAGCTCATCTAGTACTTCTTTGGAGTTTTCTAAATTAGTTTATCTCTTGAGTCAATAAGAGAAAAGATGTAAGACAAGAACGGAAGTATATTTTAACTGATGTTGTGAAGCTAAAATGTAATAATGAGTCCTCTATTGTATTCCCTGAGAGAAACAAACTTACAAGTATCTCAAAGGATTTTTAAATTGGAAAACCCCTCTGAAGTTTCAGGTTGTTTCTGTTTCACTTTTTTGTTCTCCCTCTGCTCCTCCCTGTTCCTCTGAAGGTCCACTGCAATGTTCTTCTCCTTGTCATCATGTTTTTTTGAACTCACTTATTATAGCACTGAGATTAATCCCTGGAGAAGGCACCACTGAATCCAATGGCCTGATGGAAATTTCTATGATTATTATGCTAATTTTCCCCCAAAATTTGACCTAAAAGGAATAAAAATCCTTCTAGGTAGAGGTTACATTTATCTCCTTGGACCTTTGAAATATAAATGTTCTACCTGGTCTCAATGCAGACGATGACTGCAGCCACAAAATTAAAGATGCTTGCTCCTTGAAAGAATAGCTGTAACAAACTTAGTGTATTAAAAAGCAGAGACATCACTCTGACAGCAAAGATCTGTATAGTCAATGCTACAGTTTTTCCAGTAATCATATACAGATGTGAGAGTTGGACTATAAATAATGCTGAGTGAAGAAGAATTGATGTTTTCAAATTTTAGTGCTGGAGAAGACTCTTGAAAGTCCCTTGGAGAGCAAGGATATCAAACAATTGAATCTTAAAGGAAATTGGCTCTTAATATATATATATATAGTTTGGAAGAATTGAAGCTGAAGCTAAAACTACAGTATTTGGCCATCTGATGTGAACAGCTGACTCATTGGAGAAGATCCTGATGCTGGGGAAGATTGAAGACAAAAGGAAATGGGGGTGACAGAGTATGAGATGGTTGGATAACATCACTGACTCAATGGACATGAGTTTGCACAAACTCAGGGAGATAGTGAAGGACATGGAAGCCTGGCATGCTGTAGTTCATGGGGGTCACAAAGAGTTGGATACGATTTACTGACTGAACCATCTCCAATTCCTGAGACTAAAAAAAGAGAAAGAGAGGCTTGTTTGAATGCAAACTGCTAAGACAACTCTCTTGCCTAAGCACCTTCACCCAAATTGCTGATTTTTCTGAATTAAATTATTTCAACTTTATCAAGGTCAATGACCAATTGGGTCATAATTTGGTCTATATTGGTATATAGTCCCTATGAAAATGAAATAAAGTATATTCAATACTCCTTTCTCATGGTGTATTTACAGATGTCTGTTAGATCAACTGGGCTTCCCTGGTGGCTCAGAGGATAAAGAATCTGCTTGCAGTTCAGGAGTCCTAGGTTAGATCCCTGGGTCAGGAAGATCCCCTGGAGAAGAGAATGGCAACCCACTCCAGTATTCTTGCCTGGAGAATCACATGGAGAGAGGAGCCTGGAGGGTTACAGTCCATGGGGTTGCAGAGTCAGACACAACTGAACAACTAACACACACACATTAGATCAGCTGGATTGACAGAGTTGTTCAAATTTTTTGTATCTTTATGGATTTCCTGATAATTTTAATTTAAGGACTTTGTCTCTAATACAAGTGCCTAGTGCTATGTCACTCTTAAGTGATGTTTTAGTGGCCTCACACACATTTTGATCTGGTGTATTTTCATTTTCATTCAGTTCAAAAATCTTTCTTCTCTTTTAATCTCATTTTCACTCATTGGTTGATGCAAAGTGTATGTTTACTACCCATAGGTTGTAGGCATTTTGAAATGTTAGTGTAATTGACCCCTAAGTTAATTGCATTAGTTTCAGGGATTAGATGTTGTATTACATGAAACCTATTAAATTCATTTAGACATGTTTTCTGACTGAGAACATGGTCTATCTTTATTAATATTCAGCAAGTCCTTCAAAAAATATGTATTATTTTAGTGTGAGGTTCTGTAAATGATGAGTAAGTCATGTTGGTTGAATTAAGTCTATGCTGTTAAGTCTATGACAGCCTTGCTGATTTAATGCAATATCTGGCCAGTCAATCCTAAAGGAAATCAATCCTGGAGTTCATTGAAAGAACTGATGTTGAAGCTGAAGCCCCAATATTTTGGCCACCTGATGTGAACAGCCAACTCATTGGAAAAAGACCCCTTATGTTGGGAAAGATTGAAGGCAAGAAGAAAAGGGAGTGGAAGAAGATGAGATGATTTGAAAGCATCACTGACTCAATGGATGTAAATTTGAACAAACTCTGGGAGATGGTGAAAGACAGGGGAGCTGGGCATGCTGTAGCCTATAGGGTTGCAAAGAGGTGCACATGATTTAGTAACTGAANGGAGTGGAAGAAGATGAGATGATTTGAAAGCATCACTGACTCAATGGATGTAAATTTGAACAAACTCTGGGAGATGGTGAAAGACAGGGGAGCTGGGCATGCTGTAGCCTATAGGGTTGCAAAGAGGTGCACATGATTTAGTAACTGAACAACAACAAAATTTTCTATTAAGTATTTAAAGAAGGGTGTTGAAATCTCTTGAAAGTGTCTATATTTTCTTTCAGTTTTCCTGATTTGAGTTATTGGGTTTATTTATTTATTTTTTTCTTTATTTTACTTCACAATACTCTATTGGCTTTGCCATACATCGACATGAATCCAGAAAGATAGTAATAGTGACCCTGTATGTGAGACAACAAAAGAGACACAGACATATAGAACGGACTATTGGGTTTATTTTGAAGCAGTCATTAGGAACATAAATATGTTGGATATGTTAGGTGAGGAAAAAGGTGAAGCATTTAGTCTGATTTGTGTGAATTCCAAGTGCTATGTGAATGGTGAGATGTGGGAATAGGTATTATCCTAAACCCCATTTCAGTTTCCTGTATGATTTTACCCAGTTCTTTCAGATAGTTATTTACCCAGCCATAGATTATTTCCAGACATCTGCTGAGTACCCNCCAGATGTTTTCTACCAACTTGAGTGAAAACTGAAGGAAATATATTCCTTGGACATTTGGACTCCTTGGAAGTTTCTGAGACTACAAACATTACTAACTTTCTCCATTAAACAGAATAAATATGGGAGGCAACAAAGCAGTAAGAAGCTGCCCATAAATATTCTCAATCCTAGTCATGAAATATGTCCTAACTCTTAACACATATAACAAGTCAAATGCAACTGAAGGAATGAGATGCAAAGCAGTTTAATTTGCTCTGACCCATAAATGGAATTTATGGATCATATGGTAGTGTTTTTGTGTTTTTTTTTTTTTTTCAGTATTTGGGAAAAACCCATACTGTCTTTCATAGCTACTGTGCCTTTTTATGTTCCCACCAATAGCATAAGAATGGTCCAATATCTTCACATTTCTTACCAATATCTATCTTTTGTTATTCTTTTTGCTTAGTAATAGCCATTTATCAGATGGAGGTGGTACTAGTTTATGGTTTTGATTTGCACTTCTCTGATGATTTGCAATGTCTAGTGTGGTTTCATATACCTCCCATCAGTTGTATGTATTCTTTGGAGAAATATTTATTCAAGTATTTTGCCCTTTGTTTAAACAGGATGGTTGTGTCTATACTATTGAATAGTAGGAGATATTTATACATTTTAGAAATTAATCTCATATGAAATATATAGCTTTCATCTACATAATAAAAGTTTTTTGTTTATTTTGCTGATTGTTTCCTTTTCTGTGTAGAAGCTTTTTAGTTTGATATTGTCCCATTTGTCTATTTTTGCTCTGGTTACTTGTGTTTTTGTATCATGCAAGACACTGTTGTCAATAACAATGTCATTAATAGTTTCCCGTAAGTTTTCTCCTAGGAATTTTGTACTTTCACATCTTACATTTAAGACTTTAATTAATTTTGATTTGATTTTAAATTTGGATGTAGAATAATAATTCAATATTATTATTTTGAATGTGGATGTCCAAATTTCATGGGCTTCTCTGGTGGCTCAGACAGTAAAGAATCCACCTGGACTGAGGGAGACCTGGATTTGATCCCTGGGTTGAGAAGATCCCCTGGAGGAGGGCATGGCAACCCACTCCAGTATTCTTGCCTGGAGAATCCTCATGGACAAAGGAGCCTGGTGGGCTACAGCCCATGAGGTTGCAATGAATCAGACATGACTGAAGCAATTTAGCAGAGAGCACATTCAGTTTTCCCACCATTAATTAAAAGAATAGCCTTTCCCCATTTTTTATACTTGGGTCTCTTGTCAAAGATCAATTGGCCATATTAATGGGTTTAATTCTGTACTCTCTACTCTGTTCCATTGAGTAATATATCTATTTTAATATCAGTGATCTACTGTTTTCATTACTCTAGCCTTGTAACATATTTTTTTATTTTTTTTTACTTTATTTTACTTTACAATACTGTATTTGAAAACAGGAAAAGTTGTGCCTCCAGCTCCATTCTCTTTTTCCAAGAATGCTTTAGTTATTTGGAGTCTTTTTGTGTTTCAAAATTCACAAATAAAATACAACCACACATTAAAAGGTTTATACATTGTGATGAATTGGGATTTATCACTGGGATAAAAGGATGTTTCACCATAGGCAAATCAAGTAATGTGATACATCATATTAAAAGAATGAAGGATAAAAAGCATATGATCATCTCAACAGACTCAGAGAAAGCTTTGGACAAAAGTCAACAAGTTTTCATAAGAAAACTGTGAACATGACATATTTGAAAATCTCACAACTGATATCATACTCAGTGATGAAAAACTGAAAATATATACTCAATGACCACGAACAAGGCAAGGATACCCACTCTCACCATTTCTATTAAAAATAGTGCTGGAAGTCTGGGTTAGAGGAACTAGGTAAGAAAAAGAAATAATAGGCATCCAAATTAGGAAGGAACTAAAAACGTATATGTTTGCAGATGCCATAGTCTGATATGTAGAAAACCCATAGAACTACACTTTTAACTAAAGACAATCCTTGTTCATATATAGAGATGATATGGGGTGGGAGGTGGGATGGGGGTTCAGGATAGGGAACTCATGTACACCTGTGGTGGATTCATGTCAATGTATGATGAAACCAATACAGTATTGTAAAGTAAAGTGAAAATAAAAAAAAAAAAGACAATATATTGTTGAAAGTGAAAAAATTTTAAAAAGACATTGTCAGGCTGTATATCATCACCCTGATTATTTAACTTTTATATAGAGTACATCATGCAAAATGCCAGGCTGGATGAATCACAAGTTGGAATCAACATGACTAGGAGAAATATCAACAACCTCAGATATGCAGATGATACCACTCTAATGGCAGAAAGTGAAGAGGAACTAAAGAGTCTCCTGATGAGGGCAAAAATGGAGAATGAAAAAGCTGGATTAAAACTCAACACTCAAAAAGCTAAGATCATGTCATCCAGTCCCATCACTTCACAGTAAATTGATGGGGAAAAAGTGAAAAAAGTCACAGGTTTCTCTGCCCCACCCCACCTTGGTCTCCAAAACCACTGTGTATAGTGATTGTAGCCATGGAATTAAAAGATGCTTGCTACTTGGAAGGAAAGTTATGACAAGCCTAGATAGTGTATCAAGCCAACAAAGGTCTGTATAGTCATAGCTATGATTTTCTCAGTAGTCATGTATGGATGTGAGAGTTGGACCATAATGAAGCCTGAATGCCAAAGAATTGATGCTTGCTAACTGTGGTTCTGGAGTAGACTCTCGAGAGTTCCTTATACAGCAAGGAGACTATTCAGTCAATTCTAAAGGAAATCCATCCTGAAAATTCATTGGAAGGACTGATGCTGAAACTGAAGCTGAAGCTCCATTACTTTGACCACTTGATGCCAGGAGCCAACTCACTGGAAAAGACATTGATTCTGGGAAACATTGATGGCAGGAGGAGAAGGGGACGACAGCAGGTGAGATGGTTAGATGGCATCATAGAGTCAATGAACATGAGTTTGAGCAAACTCTGGGAGATAGTGAAGGATAAAGAAGGCTGGCATGCTGCAGTCTATGGAGTTGCAAAGAGTCAGACATGACTTAGCAACTGAACAACAATATTGTCAAGATCTCGATCTTATCCAAATTTATCCACATGTTCAATGGTATTCACATCCGAATTCCAATGGCATTTTTCACAGAAATGAAAAAAAAAAATCCTAGGCATGGATGATAATGAACATGATAAATATCCTTAATACAATGAAATAAAAACTGAAATAGTAAACAAATATACACTTACACATAAAATAATTCATTCTCAATGTGTTGATATGCCTCAGACAAGATTTCAAAGTATAGCTGTTTCACTTGCAAATATATGCAGTTCTGAATAATGCTAGATGATTATTTACTGAATAATTACTCAGAGATAATAGTTACTCAGAGAACATTGCTATTCAAAAATTAATTATGCCATCATTTCCTTACAAAAATAGATTCATGCATGCTCAAAGCCCCAGGAGTTGAGAGGAAAATGTTATACAGAAATATCTTTCTAGAAAATCTGTATTTCTCACATATACTGGCAAGTAAAGAATAACTGAGAGAAACTAGAGGAAATAACTAAAATGTAACGTCTGTCTGATCAACATTGTCAAAGTAATGAATCATCTCTCATGGGAAATTTACAAAATCTATCTTTGTGTGGTTTTGGCATTACACTAACTCATCGGTTTCTAGATTACAATTTGAGCCTTGGTATTTTTTAGAGCACATATTTGCACTAAAGTTAGAGGATTTTATTATCTTGCTATTCGTAAGATTCTATAACCATTGAGGAATTTTTTATAGTATCTAGTGTTGTTAAATCTTAAAATAATAGCACCTTATCTAGCTATAAAACTAGACAAAATTATAAAGCTAGACTTCAGTGGTTTGATTTTATAATTAGCATTAGCTATCTTAATTACTTCCAAAGTGATGTCTCTTAATTACTTGGATTGAAATTTAGCCTAGTTAAACTTTCATATTAACAAAGATGATCAAAAATCACTATCTAAAAGAAAAGAGAGAAGCAATCATTCATACTTACTATCTTGACATAAAGGCTTAGCTAAATAAGTAATCAAAGGATTAATGAAATGCATGTGAGTTAATGTATTCATTAGCATTGCACAACTTACAGAAGGAAAGGATGGTCTGAAAACAAGTCTGTGTTTTTTTGTGCTTTTTTATAATTAATATCACCTTTTATATTTTGTGGAACAAATAAATAATATTTATTTCTTTGGAGATTAAGCAAAATGATAATATGAAAGAAGCTGGAAAACTATAAGGTAATAATAACATTACTTTTGGATTTTCTTTTTAGAAATAACTCCCTGACTTCTCAGCTGCAATGCATGTCAATCTGGAAACAGTAAGTAGAATCTAAGAGGTTTATTGAAGATTTACATGTGTAAACCTGGAGAAAATCAAATGATACATGACAGGGTGTTAAGGGCATTGTAAGCAAAGAATAAAGATTTAGCTCTTAAAGCAAAATTAACTCAAAAATTTAATCACACCAACTGAAATGGCTAAACTACTTAGTTATTCAATCAAGTTTTGCTTTGTATAAGCAAATAAGCTAGGTTGTGCTAAACATATAAAGATTAGAGCAGCTAGGGAGTGCAAATGACATGATCTAAATTAACATTAAGAAATATAAACCTGATAATATGAGGGTAATCCTGAAAGGCCTCAGGAGTATACAAATTAAAATAGTGGACAAAGTGGTTTCTTTGGAGGTAAGAAACTGGTAAGCAATATGTATGTTGAATGAAGGAATAGACATGGAGACGATAATATTGTTGCTGTTCAGTCACCCAAAGAGTGAGTGAGTGAGTGAAGTTCCTCAGTCGTGTCCGACTCTTTGCGACTCCATGGACTGTAGCCTACCAGGCTCTTCCCTCCATGGGATTCTCCAGGCAAGAGTACTGGAGTGGGTTTCCATTTGCTTCTCCAGGAGATCTTCTCAACCCAGGGGTCGAACCCAGGTATCCAGCATTCCAGGCAGATACTTTAACCTCTGAGCCACCAGGGAAGCCCTCAGTCACCCAATAGTGTCCAACTATTTGCTACCCTATAGAGCGCAGCATGCCAGGTCTCCCTGTCCCTCACCATCCCCCAGGGTTTGTTCAAGTTTGTGTTCATTGCATCAGTGATGCCCTCCATCCATCTCATCCTCTGATGCCCTCTTCTCCTTCTGCCCTTAATCTTTCCCAGTATGAGGGACTTTTCCAATGAGTTGTCTGTTTGCATCAGTTGACCAAAATACTGGAGCTTCAGCTTCAGCATCAGTCTTTCCAGTTAATATTCAGGGTTGATCTCCCTTAAGCTTGACTGGTATGACATTCTTGCTGTCCAAGACTTTCAGGAGTCTTCTCCAGCACCACAGTTCAAAAGCATCAACTCTTTGACCTTCTTCCTTATTTAAGGTCCAGCTCTCACAACCATATCTGACCACTGAGAAGACCATAGCCTTGATTATACAGACCTTTGTTGGCAGAGTAATGTCTCCACTTTTCAACATAATCTAGGTTTTTCACCTCTTTCCTTCCAAGAAACAATCGTCTTCTGATTTCATGGCCGCAGTCACTGTCTGCAGTGATTTTGGAGACCAAGAAGAGGAAATCTGTCATTATTTTCACCTTTTCCCCTTCTATTTGCCATGCAGTAATGGGGCTGGATGCCATGAAGTAAGGAACTAAAGAGTCTGTTGATGAGGGTGAAGGAGGAGAGTGAAAGAGCCAGAAATAATAATAGCTACCATATATTTACTAAGAATATTTCCAGGTGGATCAGTGTTGCAGACCCCCATTGTGAATTTAATTTGTATTTTCTTAATTATCAATAAAGCTTAACATACTTTTATATGCTAAATGATTATTTAAAAACTATATTAACTCTTAAATTCCACAAATAATAAACGTTGAAGTAAGTGCTGAGAAAAAAGAATCTTCCTACACTGTCGGTAAGCATGGAAATTGCCACAATCACTATGGAGGTTTCTTAAAAAACTAAAAATACAGTTACAATATGATCCAGCAATCCCATTCCTGGGAATATTCCCAGTGAAAACTCTAATTCAAAAAAATTACAGGCACTTCAATGTTCGTAGAAGCCTAGANAATATGATTTCCTTTAATACCAAACATTTCAAAAGTTTCATCTTTGAAACTTATCTAAAAAGATGTGCTGGTTTGAACAGGCCTAAAATGTCTTGTAGATCTGCAGTCATTTTCCCTCTCTTTATGTAAAGCATATCATTATTGTAAAATATGCACATTCAGAAATGGAATTAAATTTTTCCAGATATGAAGAATGGTATTTTTAAAGATCTATTTTCTAAGCCTGTCAATGTTTTCTAGGGACAATTGATGCTATGTATAAAGGTTAATTCAAGAGAAATTTTACTCCTACGCTTGGTACCTGAAATTTTTAGAAAAATAAAAGCCTTTTTTGGTTGTCTAGATGTCCCAAACTTTTGCTTCAAGTTACATGTGTAGATATAGTCTTTGCTGATCTGTATTTACAACTGTTTTTGCTGTGCACTCTAGGAGTTTTATGTGTGATGTTGCCATTGCCCTAGAGAATTTTTTTTAATTGTCTACAGCGTGTAGATAAATAATTTCCACAAAACAAGGCCATGAATAGATTGAAATTTTTATATTTAATATTGTTAAGATGCTTGGTTCCACAAACTATGTTATATGCAAATGTCTTATTAAACTAAAAAGACTACACTAAAAATCTGCTTTATCTAATGCTCATAATTTTTTTTAAAAAGGTTTATAGTTCTGCTATAAACGTATTTAACAAATTTCTTTTTAAATCAATATTTTTACACACAAGGATTAAGTATTTGAAGAGAAGAAGACTATACATACATCATCTTTAAAGCATCAAAGGACTTTTACTGGAGTGGAAGAAAATTAAGTATAAACTATGACAGAGAACAGTCATCAAAACTAACTGCTGTAATAGAGAAAAATATTCTTATTTTATGTATCATGTATTGGGTTGCTCTGGAAGTAATAAACCCTGTTAAGTGTGAAAAACTGGAAATGTTTTGACTCTTATGCTATTTACAGGCTAAAAGGTACATTTTTCTGCTATTTTTTTTTTCCCTACTACAAATGGTTCATTATCAATGAATAGACTTCAGTTTAAAACTAAGCCAGATTTTCAGGCTCAAATTTTTCTTTGGTTCTGGGCTTACTGTGATCACTATGTTCACTCTCCTAATCATCCAATCATATGAACCTCATAAATAAAAGCAATTAGGATTCATATTTAAGTTTTTGATTGTGTCACAGGCACAATAAGCTGTGACACAGGCAGCTTATCAATGATCTTAATTATCTACAAGACAAATAATGACGTGATAAAACCTTTTTGTTTTTATAAGTGTATGTCATTCAAATATTTTATATTTGTGCTTTTTAGAAAAAAGTTTGTATATCTCACAGATTAAAATACCTGCTAAGGGAGTATATTAGCCATGTGTTCCTTTTCATGCTTTTCCAAGGCTGCATGGTCAAGGAGTTTATTTGATGTTGTTTCATTTGACAACATAGTTTTCAATCCTAACAGATAATGATGATGTTTGCTTTAAAAGACATATACTCAATAAACAGAACTTCTCATATTTAAGCTGTAAATGAAAAAAAAAATGTGTTTTTAGGGATGCAATTTCAGACATGAAAGATAAGGAATTCGCGATAAAGATACAGTTGTTTTAGGTCACTTCAGACATGAAGTGAATTATAAGCTTTAGTTCTGATCCAATTCATAAATTCTATAGTTTTCAAATGAAGCATTTCTTAGAGTGTCTGATTAAGATACATCAAGGTAGCTAAGATAAGGAGGTTTATATACATAATACAAGTAACAAAAGGAGAATATTTTTTTATTTTACAAGTAAAAATGGAAAAACCACACTTTCTACAAATGCACTCGTTTTAAAGTAGTAGCTTTATTTACACCTATGTGTGCACATGTTACCTGTATGATGCACTCTTTTCTTATTGGATTATCAGTTCCAGTAAGCATGAAGCTGCATTATCATCTATTTTCATTTCTCCAGTCAAGTTTATTTGATGGAGCTCTGATAACTTATTTTGCCCCAAGTAAGTAAGGAGTATGTCAAGGCTGTATATTGTCACCCTGCTTATTTAACTTATATGCAGAGTACATCATGAGAAACGCTAGACTGGAAGAAACACAAACTGGAATCAAGATTGCCGGGAGAAGTATCAATAACCTCAGATGTGCAGATGACACTACTCTTAGGGCAGAAAGTGAAGAGGAACTAAAAAGCCTCTTGATGAAAGTGAAAGAGGAGAGTGAAAAAGTTGTGAGTCTTGCTAAACAGGACTCAAGTTCCTTACTTCTTCTGAGGGAGGGGCTAGCATCTGTTTTGTTGTATACAGGAAAGTTATATCATAACAATCAGAGCCACAGCTTGGTTATTGTCTTTATTTGGAGATTAATTATACTTAAAAGAGATGTAGAAACAGTGTCAGACTTTATTTTGCGGGGCTCCAAAATCACTGCAGATGGTGACTGCAGCCATGAAATTAAAAAGATGCTTACTCCTTGGAAGAAAAGTTATGACCAACCTAGATAGTATATTCAAAAGCAGAGACATTACTTTGCTGACTAAGGTCCATCTAGTAAAGGCTATGGTTTTTCCAGTAGTCATGTATGGATGTGAGAGTTGAACTGTGAAGAAGGCTGAGCGCCTAAGAATTGGTGCTTTTGAACTGTGGTGTTGGAGAAGACTCTTGAGAGTCTTTTGGACTGCAAGGAGATCCAACCAGTCCATTCTGAAGGAGATCAACCCTGGGATTTCCTTGGAAGGAATGATGCTGAAGCTGAAACTCCAGTACTTTGGCCACCTCATGCAAAGTGTTGACTCAATGGAAAACATTTTGATCCTGGGAGGGACTGCGGGCCTAAGGAGAACGGGCGACCGAGGATGAGATGGCTAGATGGCATCACGGACTCGATGAATGTGAGTCTGAGTGAACTCTGAGAGATGGTGATGAACAGGGAGGCCTGGCGTGCTGCAATTCATGGGGTCACAAAAAGTCAGACATGATTGGGCAAGTATACTGAACTGAACTGAATGAGTGAAAATGATCCAAAATCTTGAAAAAAAAAATTGGAGTTACAGATAAATAGCCTGGAGGCAAGGACTGAGAAGATGCAAGAAAGGTTTAGCAAGGGCCCAGAAGAAACAAAAAACGAGTCAATATATAATGAATATTGCAATANATGGCATCACGGACTCGATGGACATGAGTCTGGGTGAACTCCGAGAGATGGTAATGAACAGGGAGGCCTGTCGTGCTGCGTTTCATGGGGTCGCAGAGAGTCGGACACGACTGAGCGACTGAACTGAACTGAACTGAACTGATTGTCTACCTCTGTTTCTCCTCTGTTTATTTTAACTAAGAAATTGGAGAGTAGACCTAGAGAACAATTCAACACACATGTGTTTATTTGCCACTTTCTTATTTAGTAGAACAAATCTTATGTAATAGCCTACCACAAGAAATATTTTTATGTTCTTTGATCCTTCAAAATGCTGACACTGAAGATCACTGCTAAGATAAAGACAAGTCCAAGTGAAGGCGCTCAGTTGTGTCTGACTCTTTGCGACCCAATGGACTGTAGCCTACCAGGCTTCTCAGTCCATGGGATTTTCCAGGCAAGAGTACTGTAGTGGGTTGCCATTTCCATCTCCAGGGGATCTTCCTGACCCAGGGATCAAACCTGAGTCTTCCGCATTTTAGGCAGATAGCCTCTGAGCCACAAGGGAAGTCCCAAGATAAAGACCAACACAGCACAAAATCTCGTAAAACAAAACCTACGCCTTATAAACTTTCTCTGATGGTACAAAAACAAAAGCTTGAAACACATACAAAAGTAAATAAATAAATAAATAGAAAAGGAAGAAAGGAAGTTTAATGAGCCCCTTAGCCTAAGATTAATAGCTCTTCTAGATTTATTTCACTGTTCTGTGTTTGACCCTTTCAGAATTTTCAGTCATTTTTGCTTTCCCAAGGTGATATTTCAACTTTACGTGTCTATTGCCTGTAAAACAATAGCACTTTACAGGCAGAAACAAAGTGAATTTGATTGAAAGCAGGAAATACATCTGGTAAATGTAAATGTTTTTATACTAATTTGAGTATAATTGTATCCTGTAAATGCTTTACGTTTACCAAAGATATCAAGAATATATCCCCGCGTCCCTTAACTCTTCTTGAACCCTGATAACTCTCTGATCAGGAGAATTCCCTTGACTTTATTTTTTCTCAAATCTGATGGACTTTTCAGACTGCTTTGAATAATGATATATGACAAAAGTGATGCTTTTGAATTCTGAAACGCACCTTTCTCTCAGGATACTTATTCTTTGAACCCAGATGGAATTGTGTAAGGAAACTGAAACAAGGTTGTGCAGAAAAGCCATGTCGAATATCCTGGTGGGTTGTTAGGATTGACAGATTAGATGAGGTTCCATTACACATCAGTTTTCAGACAATATAGTTGAAGCTGCATTCAGCTGACTCCAGTACCACGTTGTTGAGTACAGCAGAAATAGATTACTCTATATTTATAAATTTCTGATTAAAGAATTCATAAGAGCAACAAATTTGATTGTTACTACTAAGTTTGGAGTGGATTGTTACTCATAATCTGTTCAGTTCAGTTCAGTTCAGTTGCTCATTCATCTTCAACTCTTTGTAACCCCATGGACTTCAGCACCTCCCTGTCCTTCACCAATACCCAGAGTTTACTCAAACTCATGTTCATTGAGTTGGTGATGCCATCCAACCATCTCATCCTCTGTCATCCCCTTCTCCTCCTGCCTTCAGTCTTTAACACCATCAGGGTCGTTTCAAGTGAGTCAGCTCTTTGCATCAGGTGGCCAAAATATTGGAGTTTCAGCTTCAACATCAGTCTTTCCAGTGAATATTCAGGACTGATTTCCTTTAGGATGGAGAGATTGGATCTCTTTGCAGCCCAAGGGACTACCAAAGTCTTCTCCAAAACCACAGTTCAAAAGCATTAATTCTGCACTCAGCATTCTTTATAGTCCTATTCTCATATCCACAGATGACTACTGAAAAAACCATAGCCTTGACTAGACAGACTTTTCTGGCAAAGCAATGTCTCTGCTTTTGAATATGCTGCCTAGTTTGGTCATAACATTCCTTCCAAGGAGTAAGATTCTTTTAATTTCATGGCTGCAATTACTACCTGCAGTAATTTGGGAGCCCTAAAAATAAAGTCTGACACTGTTTCCACTGTTTCCCTATATATTTGCCATGAAGTGGTGGGACCAGATGCCATGATCTTAGTTTTCTGAAAATTGAGCTTTAAGACAACTTTTTTACTCTACTCTTTCACTTTCATCAAGAGGCTCTTTAGTTCTTCACTTTCTGCCATAAGATTGGTGTCATCAGCTTATCTGAGGTTACTGATATTTCTCTGGGCAATCTTGATTCCAGCTTGTGCTTCATCCAGCCCAGCATTTATCATGATGTACTCTTCACAGAAGTTAAATAAGCAGGGTGACAATATACAGCCTTAATGTCCTCCTTTTCCTATTTGGAACCAGTCTGTTGTTCCATGTCCAGTTCTAACTGTTGCCTCCTGACCTTCATACAGGTTTCTCAAGAGGCAGGTCAGGTGGTCTGGTATTCCCATTTCTTGAAGAATTTTCCACAGTTTATTGGGATCCACATAGTCACAGGCTTTGGCATAGTCAGTAAAGCAGAAGTAGATGTTTTTCTGGAACTATCTTGCTTTTTTGATGATCCAGGGGATGGCCATTTGATCTCTGGTTCCTCTGTCTTTTCTAAAACCAGCTTGGACATATGGAAGTTCATAGTTCACGTATTGTTGTAGACTGACTTGGAGAATTTTGAGCATTACTTTACTAGTGTGTGAGATGAGTGCAATTGTGTGGTAGTTTGAGCATTCTTTGGCATTGCCTTTATTTGGTTTCACATAATAGTGTGAATGAAAGCATGCTTCCTGTCATATCAGTAAACAAAGGATGCTTCAACTATCAAGCCATCATGTTACCATGGCCCCCATGGTGAGCCCTAAGGAAATTTTGGATAGAAACAGGATGCTTACCATCAAGCAGTCAGTCACGGCATCCACCCCAAAGATGCACCCTGAGGAGACTCAGGGTGAGAAAGCATAGGATACTGTCCCCAGACACCTGAGGTACATATCAGAGTGATTTCAATGAGCTCAGAGTTTTGCATCTCTTATACATAGGAAAAAAATTTTATTAACTTGACATGTATGATTTTCTTTAGTTATCTGTAACCTGTGATGCTCTGAATACCTAGTCTTTGTTACAAAATCCCCTGTATTTCCTGGTCCCTTCCTTATTTCTTTGGAGATAGTTCTGAAAGGCTGATCTCCTGATATTGAAGCTCTCAGAATGTACACTGAGTAACACATCAGTTCAGTTCAGTTCACTTCAATCACTCACTAGTGTCCAACTTTTTGCGACTCCATGAATCGTAGCATGCTAGGTCTCCCTGTACATCTGCAACATAACGCTCAGCTTTTGGGTTGCACTTGTTTTCCATTAACACTAGTAACTCTAGTGGTTTCATGTAAGAATGGTGTATTTTAGATATATCACTATTAACAGTGATGCTACTTAATGCAAAATCAGATTATCAAAAAATGGTTCTGTGCTCTTAATTTGAGTTGTCTGAGTAACATTAGTTGAAGGAAACTTGTCTTCTTCTTCTCACAATGGATATGTAGATAGCCTGTTTTCAATTTGTTCTGGGGCTTCCACATCCTGTTAAGAGGGCCACAGTGTCCCCTTTACCAAGATTTCTGGGAACTGAGTCCAGCTAATGCCAGACATCTGTTTTTTGCTTCTGGAACTTAAATCCAGAGAGGGCTATTACCGATCATCTAATAGAAATTTTCATGGATAAATGCACTCTCATAATTGACTTTCAATATTTGAATATGCCATTATACCAATATTGAAAAAAGCTCGTTTAACAAAACATGTACATATACTCGATGTCTAATAAGCAGCCTGAACCCTGACAATTCTTATGCAAGTACTGGGAAAGTTGGGAATCTGTATCTTTTACTTATTATGTGCACGCTCAGTCACTGCAGTTGTGCCCGACTCTTTCTGGTCCCATAGACTGTAGCCCTCCAGGCTCCATGGAATTTTCTAGGTAAGAATATCAGAGTAGACTGCCATTTCCTACTCAATAGTATCTTCCTGACCCAGAGATCGAACCTGCACCTCTTGGGTCTACTGCCTTGGAAGGCTGGTTCTTCACCACTAGCTCCACCTGGGAAGCCTTTTTATTTGTGAATGGGTTTTAAAGATTTCTCTTTCCCCAAATGAACTGATTTCGTTTTTAATATAAATTTATTTATTTTAATTTGAGGTTAATTAATTTACAACATTGTATTTATTTTGCCATACATCATCATGAATCTCCACATGTATACATGTGTTCCCCATTTTGAACCCCTCCTTCTTCCCTGTACTATCCCTCTGATTCGTCCCAGCCCAGGTTCGATGGATGATACTAAATGAACTGATTTATTAATTTTTGATATGAGACAATCAGTTCAGTCAGTTCAGTCTCTCAGTCACGTCCAACTCTTTGCGACCCCATGGACTGCAGCACGCCAGGCCTCCCTGTCCATCACCAACTCCCAGAGCTTGCTCAAACTCATGTCCATCAAGTCAGTGATGCCATCCAGCCATCTCATCCTCTGTCGTCCCCTTCTCCACCTGCCTTCAATCTTTCCCACCATTGGCGTATTTTCCAATGAGTCAGTTCTTCACATCAGGTGGCCAAAATAATGGAGCTTCAGCTTCAGCATTAGTCTTTCCAATGAATATTCAGGACTGATTTCCTTTATGATTGACTGGTTTGATCTCCTTGCAGACTCTCAAGAGTCTTCTCCAACACCATAGTTCAAAAGCATCAATTCTTCAGTGAACTGATTTCTTAACTTTTGATATGTGACAATGCACAATTCCAAAAACTTGCTGCTACACATAATTAATAGCCTAGAATTTATTTATCTTGTAGGAAAATTAGGAAGCCAATCATCAATTATATTTTAAGATGTTTAAATTCTATGTCACATTTTAAAATGATTTAAACCATATGACTATAAAGAAAAAGAATTTCAAGAGTTTAGAAAATTTAAATGATTACATATATTGATGTTGCACCAATAAACTGATTAATATATGAATTAATTACTTAGGAATTATTTGGAAATTAGAAATAGTTTGACCAATTAGTATTTAGAAGTTAATAAAGTTTTAATTATTAACTAGTTAGGAATATGCAATACTCATATATCAAGTTAGCCTTAACCCATTCCAGTTATGATTATAGAAATTGTTTAATTTTCAAAATTTCTTATTTTTAATAACTATAGTTTATAGTTCTTAGTTGGCAATATGTCTTATATCTATGTGACTATTTTTGCTGACAATTTTAAACTTGCCCCCCTTAAAATCTCATGGCTCAGCTGTATTTGTATTACTTTAACTGCATTATGCATGTTCTGTGTATTCACCTCTGCCCTAAACTTTTCAAATGCAGAAATGCTCCAAAACCAGTTTTTAAAAGTCTGTCTACACCATATGTTTATCAAATCAACATATTGTGCACCTTAAGTTTACAAAATGTTATATTTCAATGATATCTTAATAAATCTGGCAAAATATAAAAACCCAATAGTATGCTTTATAATATGCAACCTTATAAGAATTTGAATTTCACTGTCAAAAATTCATGCTAATTAGCTCAGGAACATTTGAACTTCTACTTTTATGGAAGAATATTTTCAGGGAAGAAAACCATGACTGTCAAAAGTATTAACACACATATATACCTACTGGTTATCTATGCAGTGATAAAGCTGCAAGAGGTGAGATATATTTTCAAACCTATTAGCACTCATTGGGGTATATTCAGAATTCTGAAATATTTCTAGCAAGAATGTTTCATGATGCTGTCTCAAGCATCTAATTAAAGTGAGTTATGTACATATCAAAAAGATAAAAGCAATTCCTTGACTAATACACCAAGCCTGATACCAAAAATAGGGGTACCCTCCTTTCATTCCTCTCAACATACAGTCCTACATCATTGTGATATTTCCGTTGCTCCTTAGGTATTATATTTGAGCCTGAAGTCCATTATGGAGCACAAACTCCCTTCATTAAGACTCTGCTTGTGCATGAAATTCTAATGAAATAAATAGGTAAATTATATTATTATAATATTTATATGCATACTTCACATGTATTCCAGATACCCTTTGCTAGTATATAATTTGTCTTTTCTGCTGCTGACTGGTGAGGAATAAAAATTCTGAGATACTGTCTCCCAAGATGATAATCATTTTACATTAAGAAATAATATGACTATCCTCAAGATCACATTCATTTCAAGACTGATTTACAAAAAGACTATGTTAGGGGTTTCTTAGATTAACTAGCAGTTTATTTGTTTTTTACTGAACCTGTTTTCAGTGGCAGACATATTGGAAAGGCAAAGCAGATCCAAAAATTGAGTGGCAACCAAGAATCAGGGGGAATAATAACAAGATGTGAGAGTATACTAATATCTACTGCATGCACAATGTTGACTAAAAAGATGCATAAGCTGAGAGTTGTGAGTTTAGTTTTATTTGGGCCAAAATGAGGACTCCGGCCCAGGAGACAGCACCTCAGATAGCTCTGAGAGACTGCTCCAAAAGGGTAGTGGGGGAAGGTCAATATATAGGATTTTGGTGAAGGGAGAGTTCAGTACAATCAAGCACATACTTTACAAGAGGTTTTCTGCTCATCCTGAGGAAGCTGATGTCACCACGAAGGGATTTAGTGCTTTTCTAGATAGGAAGAGATGCAAAGATTGGGATCATGAAATTAGTTCTGGAAAATATCTATATAAGACCTGTTCTACCAGTTTCCCTGGAGCACAGAGTGACATCCTTTACCCTGAATTACCCTCAGTGGGTGTCAAAGGTCATCAGCTGCAGCAGCATAGGGTTCAATCTCTGCAGAGGCAGATGGCAAATGCCTTTGTTGCTGTTGTCTTGGCAAGCGCCAATTCGCAGTTGACAGGCAAGTGTTAATTTGTAGTTGACAACATTCTCATTAAATGTTACCATTTATGTCAATCTGAATATTTTTTTCTTAAAAATACTGAGTTGTTTATTTTGCCTGTTTTTAAAACTTTTTTAACTTTTGTATTAGGGTATAGCCAATTAACAATGTTGTGACGGTTTCAGGTGAAGGGACTCAGCTATACATATACATGAATCTTCTCCCCCAAACTCCCCTCACATCGAGATTGCCTCATAGCACTGAGCAGTGTTTCATAGACTATATTGTAGGTCCTTGTCGGTTATTCAGTTTAATATAGCAGTGTGTACATGCCCAACTAAAAGTCCCTAAATATATATTCCTCCCTGCTGACAGCCATAAGTTCATTCTCTAAGTCTGTGAAAAGTTTTTCTGCTTTATAAGTATTTATTTTGCTTTTGGACTGCCATGGTGGCTCAGGTTGTAAAGAATCCACCTGCAATGCAGAAGACTTGGGTTTGATCCCTGAGTTGGGAAGATCCCCTGGAGAAGGGAATGGCAACCAGCTAGAGTATTCTTGCCTGGAGAATCCATGCACAGAGGAGTCTGGAGGGCTACAGTCCATGGGGTTACAGAATTGGACATGACTGCGTGACTAACACTTACTTATTTACTTATTTTGCTTTTACCAATCAAAGTACAAAGGACATATTTGTGGAGTACCACAATGACTGAATCCTTATTTGTCTGCCATTCTTAACAAAAGTGATTATCAGTATTCAAATATATGAAGCAACTAAAGAAGTAAAAGAATGAGATATCTGAGAGACCACAATCTTGGTTAAATAGTAAAGGAGAAAACAAAATTTCAATACAAATCATATCAATTATATCTGTCTTATTGAGGTCTGAATCTTTCAATCATAAAATGAATCCAATTTGTTGTCTGACATGGTGAAAGTACTCTCTCCTGATATTTAGGCAAGAATTTCCGTAAAAATTAGAGTATAGTCAGCAAGATAAAAATGTGAGTAAATTCAGGACTCTGATATGTTATGAAGTGAAAACGTAAGGCTTTTCTTTTTGTGAGAGGATAATTATTACATTGAAACATGGTGGGTAAAATATTTGGTCATGTTTCCCATTTCCATTTTCCCTTTTCATACTTGCTGATCTGTATGAAACTTAAAAATACACTGTATTTTGATATGGCTCATAATTTTGAGGAAAATTTTTTTGCTCTAAAAAGGATGAGCCAAGAGGCTTTCCATAGCATGAATTATTAAAATAAAACTATACCCCCATCTAGGGGATAATCATTGTATCAAGCAATAAAATCTGATATTTCCGAACTTGGAAATAGTGTATATTTCCTAACTTAAATTTGTAAACACAATATTAACCTTGAGGAGGGCCACAAGTCAAATTTATTATAGCCAAATGGACTTGGCAGCAAATGATTGTTTGTTGACTACAGCTATTAAAGTTGTCCTAAATTAATAATTACTTATTTTTGTCATAGAAAATTTCAGTATAAAATTTAAGGAACAATTATTTGATGCCAAATAAAATTTAGAAATAAATATAATAAAGCACCATTGAATATATAAAAACATCTTATATCCCAATATCTCAAAACTCTTGTATGCATATAATATAGACTCGTTAGGAAAGACTCTGATGCTGGGAAAGTTTGAATGCAAAAGGAGAAAAGGGCTGTGGAGGATAAGATGTTTGGATGGCATCACGGACTCAATTGTCATGGATCTGAGAAAACTCTGGGAGATAGTGGAGGACAGGGAAGCCTGGCATGCTGCAGTCCATGGGGTTGCAGAGTCAGATATGACTTAGTAACTGAACAACACCAACGGTTATATTTATAAATATACATTTCATATATAATGATTATATATATATGTACATTATATATTTATGAAATAATATAGAGTTTAAAATCTGCTATAAGAGATTATTAGCTTTCAATACCAGATAAGGTTAAAATATCAGATAAAACATAAACGTGTATTGAAAATACATGATGTCTGATAAAGTTACCAACTAGGTTAGGGAAGGGAAGATGCAAATATTAAATCTGAAATTTTGCCTTTATTCTCCTCCAGACGTCTACTTTAAAGACAGAATGATTTGCAACACAGCTGAAAATAATCTGAAGACTGTTCCTCTAATTACCAACTGGCTAATTAAGAGACAGTTTATTGGAAAAGCTTCAACCCTAACTCACCTTCAAGACCACAATTTACTTGCACCATACAGCCAAGATTCTGGAGAATTTATGTAATCTTAGCCATTAAGATTGTGGGATTTACCTAAAAAGCAAAGCCAAGTTGGAAAAGATTGATTTGGGATGATAAAAAACTTAATTGAAGGGCATTGCCCATTTGTCATTTCAAACAGAACTTCTAAAACTGAATACACACAACTGACTGGAGGAAATTCACAACTCTCGAACTAGACTTGTAGGAAAGAGAGGTGTCCTTTGATATCTCTATTTCCCTTCCTTTTCTTATTTAACTCCTTTTGACCAACTCATTTACACAATTATGTTTTATATTATCTATTGAATCCCTCCAATAGTCAATTTAAATAGTCAGTTTTATATTTTAGTCTCTTTACATATCTCAGCAAAAACATAAACATTTTGCTTTCCTCTGTTCTTTCAACATAACTTTATGAGTTTTTTTTTATTATATCAATATTTATTATTTTATTGTAATTTTAAATGCATTGCTTACTGCCAAGCCAAGTGAAGTAATATTACACTTGTTTTTTTATACAATGATAGTTTTGTAGTGAATTATGCCCTATGTAGTCATGTACACTATATATACTTATTTCTAATTTATCTCTAATTATTTGATAGAATTCTGAAGAAACTGANCTTACTGCCAAGCCAAGTGAAGTAATATTACACTTGTTTTTTTATACAATGATAGTTTTGTAGTGAATTATGCCCTATGTAGTCATGTACACTATATATACTTATTTCTAATTTATCTCTAATTATTTGATAGAATTCTGAAGAAACTGAGATATTCTATTTATTTTTGGTCTTTTCTTCTTGACTACTATGTTTTTCTGTTGTTTTCATAGGTTGATCTCTATACCTTTATATTTTTTCTAAATCTTCCCTTCATTTCTCTTCCAGATTGTATTGTCTTTTTACTGGCTATCCTGTCTTCCTCTTGCCTGCTGTTATTTTCCCCTATTTTGTGTAGCATATAAGTACATGAAAAATGAAGACTTTTGAGAACATTCAAGTCTAAAGGCAAAATATTTAAAATGACTAAACATAGAAACTAAAATTTTTCACATGGTGGAATCTCTATAAACAATTTTGATTGACAGTCATTCAACTGGCAAATTATTCTAAATCATTTTACAACATCATTAGTTTATCCTTCTACTTAATGAGAAATAAGTCATCCTCTGTTTACAGCTTAAATCTAGTTTAAATTTTCCTTGAGGCTTTAAGAACAGATGGTAGCATCTGTTTAAAGTTGATATGGTTATTAAAGTACAGCAATACCTAAGCACTAAAGTTTTAATTCAGTTGACATCAACCCTTTGTGCATCTAAAAAAAGTCTACAAAGACTTGAAAGTTATAGCTACACTAGGAAAATGTAAATACCATAAAAGTACAGAAAAGAAGGAAAGGCAAAAGTTGATAATGCATACTTTACTAAGACCAAATTTGTTGACTCAGTTTGATTCACTAAAATGGGCAGAGGAGCACAGCTGGCTGCAGTCCATAGGGTCGCAAAATCAGACACGAGTTAGTGACTGAGCGTGCAGCATGCACCTCTCATATTCTAGCAATTCTTCCTTTCTAGTAATTTCCTTGTTTTTCTTTCTTTTTCTTCTCCTTTACATCAGACATGTTTGCCATCAGTGCCTTCTGTTCTTTGACTTACTTTTAGCATATACAATCAAAAGCGCTATCAACACTAACTGTGTTACGTGTAGGCTTATGAATCTCTGTTAAACTCTGCCTAGTAAAGGTACACAAAAGAAAATCAGGAATGCATTGGTCTAATTTATTATTAGATATATTTGATAGTTAATTGTATGGGTCAATTTGTCTGGGCCATGGTAACCAAAACATTTGGTTGAATACCAGATTGGATACTATTGCGAAGGACTTTTTAAGATGACATTAACATTACATCAGTCAACTTTGAGTAAAGCCAAGTACCCTCCATTATGTGAGTAGGTCTCCTCCAAATAGTTGAAGGTCTTAAGAGAAAACAGATTGAGATCCTTCAAGAAAGAGGGAATTCTGTCTTTAGATTGCCATTAGACTCAAGATATAACAGCAGCTCTTGCCCGTGTCTCCAGCCTGTTGGTCTTTCTGGCAGATTTTGGATGAGATAGCTTTCTCAGTCACCTGAACTATTTCTTAAATTTCTCTCTGCCTATAAACACATCCTATTGGGTCTGTATCTCTGGGCATCTGTTAAGAATACAGTAGAATGAAAGTCATGTAACCAGTCTAAAAGACAAAATTTAGAGATGTAGGAAATTATTCAAGAGAAGAGTTACAGTTTGAAACTGGATTTGTCTTCAACTTATTTCTGCAGGATAGTTATTCAAGTTATTCCATATTTGAGTAGGACTTAGTTCTTAGGTTCCTGACCTCTAAATTAGATGTTCTATTTTATGACTTATAATTAACATGAAGGAAGCACAGTATTTGATCAAAAGCACCCTCTTTATGCAACGACAGAAATATATAAATATCAATTCAACCATTTAAATGGTACAAAATTAAAAGACTTTAGAATTTTTGCATTACAATTCTGTTTTTCCATTCATTGAACAAAAACAGTGAATGCAAAGCTGGAGACCCTGTGAACAAAACCTCAGTTTAAGTTGATAAAATAGAAGTACAGTCAGTTATACTCTGACTCAAAAGTTATAGAAATTTAATTCATTCTCCTTATTTTAATGTGCCTTCCCAGTGTCTATAATCCTCTATTAAATTGTGGATATTTATATAAATCTGAAAAATTTCTAAGCTTAAAAAGTAATACAAATTTGATTTATTCTTATAGTTCATAATTCTACTATTTTTTAATTTTTACTTTATTCAACTTTACAATACTGTATTGGTTTTGCCATACTTCGACATGAATCCACCACAGATGTATATGAGCTCCCAATTCTGAATCCCCCTCCCACCTCCCACCCCACATCATCTCTCTGGATCATCCACATGCACCAACCCCAAGCATCCTGCATCCTGCATCGAACATAGACCGGCGCTTGATTTTGTACATGATAGTATACATGCTTCAATGCCATTCTCCCAAATCATCCCACCCTTTCCCTCTCCCTCAGAGGNAGGAAATAGGATGTATTCAGTTTCCTGTGGCTGATGTAACAAACGACCACAAACCTGGTGACCTCAAACAACAAACTCTTCTTTTCTCATGGCTTGGGGGTAGGGGCAGAAGTCTGACCTCAAGGTGTCAGAGGGCTGTGTTCCCTCCAGGGGCTCCAGGGAAGACTCCTTCCTGCCTCTTCCAGCTTCTGGTGACTGCAGGCCTTCCTAGGCTGGGACAGCATCAAGCCCGTCATCGTCTCCATCCCCACCTTGCCGCCTTGCCTCCGTCTCTGTGTCTGTGATTCCTCTTCTATCTCTTACAAGGACACTTGTTTCTGGATGAAAACCCCATCTAGATAATTCTGGATGACCACATCTCAAGCTGCCTACATTTACTTAACCGGACCACAAAGATCCTTTTGCCACATAAGATCACATTCAAAGGATCTGGGGCAAGGATATGTTTGGGGTGAGGGAGGGGGCACTGTTCAAGCCACTGTATAAAACTTAGAAGAAAGGGTTCTCCTCCATATGAAAAAACAAATACCCTCAATGTGCTTGGTGGACACTTGATGAGGAAGTTATTTTCATTCACTGGACACAGCAAGGTTGTGAAGCATCTGAGCTTCATTGGATTTTAACCTCACACACCAGAAAAAATACAGAATCAGAGGCTCCACCTTACCCTAACTGAATGAGAATCTCTAGGGAGCGGAGCCTGGACACCAATATTTTTCAAAGCTTCCCTGGTGATTCATTTCTTCTTTTTTCTTTGGCTGTACCATGTAGCATCTAGAATCTTGATTCCCTATCCAGGGATGGACCCCATGCACCCTGCAGTCTTAACCACTGGACTGCCAGGGAAGTCTTTTCTCTGGTGATTATAATGTGCAGCCAAGGCTAAGATGCTTTCGAACTGTGATGTTGGAGAAGACTCTTGAGAGTCCCTTGGGCTGCAAGGAGACCCAACCAGTCCATCCTANCTTGGAAACGAACAGAGATCATTCTGTTGTTTTTGAGACTGCATACAAGTACTGCATTTTGGACTCTTTTGTTTACTATGAGGGCCACTCCATTTATTCTAAGAGATTCTTGATCACTGTAGGAGTTATAATGGTCATATGAATTAAATTTACCCATTCCAGTCCATTTTAATTCACTGATTACTAAAATGCTGGTGCTCACTCTTGCCATCACCTGTTTAACCACTTCTAATTTACCTTGATTCATGGACCTAACATTCCAGGTTTCTATGCAGTACTTCTCTTTACAGCATTGGACTTTACTTCCATCACAGGTCACATCCAAAACCGGGTATTGTTTTCACTTTGGCCCTGTCTTTTCATTCTTTCCAGGGTTATTTCTCCACTCTTCTCCAGCAGCATATTGGGCGCCTACTGACCTGGGGAGGTCATCTTTCAGTGTCATACATATTTTGCCTTTTCATTTTGTTCATGAGGTTCTCAAGGCAAGAATACTGAAGTGGTTTGCCATTCTCTTCTCCAGTGGACCACGTTTTATCAGAAATCTCCATCTTGAGTGGCCCTACGTGGCATGGGTCAAAGGTGGCACTAGTGGCAAAGAACCAGCCTGCCAGTGCAGGAGACATAAGAGATAACAGTTTGATCTCTGGGCCAGGAAGATCCCCTGGAGAAGGGAATGGCAACCCACTTCAGTATTCTTGCCTGGAGAATTCCATGGACANTGGCATGGGTCAAAGGTGGCACTAGTGGCAAAGAACCAGCCTGCCAGTGCAGGAGACATAAGAGATAACAGTTTGATCTCTGGGCCAGGAAGATCCCCTGGAGAAGGGAATGGCAACCCACTTCAGTATTCTTGCCTGGAGAATTCCATGGACAGAAGCTACAGTCCATAGAACATCAAAGACTGAGAGACTAGCAACATATCAGAATTCATAAGAAACATTCTAATGGTATTTACAAGTGAAATGTTACTACAGGGTCTTGATTTACAAAAAGCTTTAGCAGGCATACATTTTCCATCAAGATAATCTATCATAAATAAATTTGTCATTATGGGTTTATAGTGTGTCTGGTTAGAGAGTGAGGGATAGTCGAAAAAGCCTATTTTTTTGACTAATCAATAGCTGAAAACTATTGAAATTCTAAAATCAAAATCTTTTCCTTTTGGGTAGTAATGCCAATGCTTACATTCCCCAGAACAAACATCTGTTAAGTCTCAAAAATTGGATCTAAAAGGAGGAGAAAAAGGCATTTTGGTAGAGTTGTCATGGGTTGTGACAAAATCATTAAATGGTCATCTTTATGATCATCATAATTATTGCATACTCAAAAGCAGAGACATTACTTTGCCAACTAAGGTCCATCTAGGCAAGGCTATGATTTTTCCTGTTGTAATGTACGGATGTGAGAGTTGGACTGTGAAGAAGGCTGAGCACTGAAGAATTGATGCTTTTGAACTGTGGTTTNGATCATCATAATTATTGCATACTCAAAAGCAGAGACATTACTTTGCCAACTAAGGTCCATCTAGGCAAGGCTATGATTTTTCCTGTTGTAATGTACGGATATGAGAGTTGGACTGTGAAGAAGGCTGAGCACTGAAGAATTGATGCTTTTGAACTGTGGTTTTGGAGAAGACTCTTGAGAGTCCCTTGGACTGCAAGGAGATCCAACCAGTCCATTCTGAAGGAGACCAGACCTGGGATTTCTTTGGAAGGAATTATGCTAAAGATAAAACTCCATTACTTTGGCCACCTCATGTGAAGAGTTGATTCATTGGAAAAAGACTCTGATGCTGGGAGGGATTGGGGGCAGGAGGAGAAGGGGACAACAGAGGATGAGATGGCTGGATGGCATCACTGACTCAATGGACATGAATTTGAGTGAACTAAGGGAGTTGGTGATGGACAGGGAGGCCTGGCATGCTGCAATTCATGGGGTCGCAAAGAGTCGGACATGACTGAGCGACTGAACTGAACTGAACTGAAGGTTAATTGGCCCATGGTTTCCTGCTACAATTTATTATTATTCAGGATCCCCTCTACTAATAATCTAATTTCAGCTAGCATTCTACCTCCAAGTGAGGCTCACTATTGTCTCTTCTTCACATAGTCTCTTCTTTATGGGTAAATTTTCAATGTATAATCAACTCAAAAACATATGTTTTATAAATGGACAACTGATGCAACTTGCCGTTGAGAGTCCTTGATAACTGTGGTCCAGGTAAAGAAATAGACTATCACCCACACTGAAGAAACCACCCTAATTTTACATCCCGATACCATAAACTCCCTATTCCATGATGATAACAGCCATGTTGCCCTCACACTATCTCAGCTTTGTCTAGTTTAAAATATAAATTGAATTATAAGATATGCATACTTTGTGCGATTTATTTCCTCAACATTATCTCATGAGTTATCTTTGCTGACTATAAGTTTATTTTGTTAATTTTCCATCATTGCACTATCCATGAACTTTTTGTCTGTTTTCAGCTATTTGTCATAAATAATGCTGCTCTGAACATTCTTATAATCTCAGTATTCATGAACACTCACATGTACCTACAAGTAGAATTATCAGTCTTGAGTGAATGTATTATTAAATTTACTAAAAAGGTTTTCTGACATTGCTATACTGATTTATAACCCCACAAGCAATGTTTGAGAGTTCCAGTCATCTCACACCCAATGCTCATTATCGTAGGCCTTTAAATTTTATTTGGGAGTATTTAGTGGTATCTTTTATTTGTTTTAATTTTCATTAATGACACCATGAGTTTCTATTGATTTGTTTTTAATTACATTAGCACAATTTATAATCAGATGAAGCATCTTTTCAAACATTTGGTCTTTTGGATATGCTGTTTAATTAAATGCCTTTGAAAACTTCTAGCTCATTTTTCTATTTTAATGTGTTTTCCTATTGATTTGTAAGATATTTTCATGTTTTATGAAAAAAAGTCTCCTTTAAATTTTACTCCATTATGAAGTTTTGATGTTGTCAATTTTAATGTAGTTCAGTTTATCAGTATTTTCTTTATGTTGAGTGTTATCTGATTTCTGTTTAAAAAATATAGTTTTCTCCCTCAGATTCATAAGTTAGCTATTTCCAAAATAAATCTTACTGTCAAACCACGTGTATCACCCTTCATCCTGTTCACAGTGAAAGTTGTTCACTCTCTTTGCTGAACCCAGGGTAGACAAGGCATGGGATAAGAGCTGGGAAGGAGACTAGAGGAATTCTGAGAATTGCAGATACATTTATTTTCTCCCGTGCCACTGCAGTTATAATACAGCCTTTCTCCTGGCTCATGAAGCAGCTGTAGCAGCAGCCACAACATAACCAGAACAAAGAAAGCCATAATATAGCCACGACATCATTTCATGTAATATAATCATGATGTTGGTCCATTATAGCACCGATGTGGCAACAGCCAGAGGTTTCCTGGTGAGGCTCCTTCAGGCATTCCACACAAAGCAGCTCCTAACCAAGAGAGTCCCTCCTGAGGTGCATGTGCAAAGCTATAGTGATCTCAGCTGTTACAGCAACATTATTTACAAAACAGTGGGGCAAGAGCTATAGGCTGTGGACTGAGAGAGGCTGAACACACCATCTTGGTCAATTTGCTCTCTCCCCACACCACTCAATACTCAGTGGCCTCAATCAATGATATTTAAGTTTTGTTAACAAGTATAAGGAGGGTTATGTCCCTTGGACTGCAAGGAGATCCAACCAGTCCATTCTGAAGGAGCTCAGCCCTGGGATTTCTTTGGAAGGAATGATGCTAAAGCTGAAATTCCAGCACTTTGGCCACCNTATTTAAGTTTTGTTAACAAGTATACGGAGGGTTATGTCCCTTGGACTGCAAGGAGATCCAACCAGTCCATTCTGAAGGAGCTCAGCCCTGGGATTTCTTTGGAAGGAATGATGCTAAAGCTGAAATTCCAGCACTTTGGCCACCTCATGTGAAGAGTTGACTCATTGCAAAAGACTCTGATGCTGGGAAGGATTAGGGGCAGGAGGAGAAGGGGACGACCGAGGATGAGATGGCTGGATGGCATCGCGGACTAGATGAACGTGAGTCTGAGTGAACTCCAGGAGATGGTGATGGACAGGGAGGCCTGGTGTGCTGTGATTCACGGAGTCGCAAAGAGTTAGACACGACTGAGCGACTGAACTGAACTGAACTGAACTGATAAGGAGGGTTAGTGTTGGCAGGGTGACACTGCTTCTCATTGCACACATGTGTTGCAGCTGTGTTGCCTGTACTTCAGCTCGGCTGGGATGGTCCCCCAAGTGCCTCTAATCCTCCCCCTAGAACTAGAGGGCTTGCTGGTGAATCTTCTTTAGGCAGAGCAGAGTAGAAGTTGAAACAGTCACGCCTGCTAAGTGTTAAGCTTGCAACTGGTATCTTGTCACTTCCGGATCATTTAATTAACAAAGCAAGTCAAATAGTCACATCCAAAGTCAAGAGAGGAGAACAGGTGAATGTACTTCATTTTTTTTTTTTTTTAAGAAAGAGAAATCGCAAAAGCATGCCAAAACTTGGGTTAGTAATTAAATATATTTCTTCAAATAGTATTCTCATATACCGTCTAATATAATACTTATTTTTAACATTCCCTTTTAGATATAAATTCTATCTAAATCCAATTTCTGTGAAAGGTGGAAGTATGCACCAAGTTTAATTTATGTTTCATATGGATATTGCAGTTTAGTAATTACCACTTATTGAAAAGACAGGCTTTCTTAATGCTGCTCTGAAATGCCATTTTTTAAATATCGGCCTATTTCTGGTTTCATATAATACAAGGTGGGCTATATGTGTTTACCAGTGACAAACCCATGTAAAAATTGTTTAATTGTTATAGCTTTAACAATATCTGGTAGAGTAAATCTATTGTTTACATTTTTCAAAAATATTTCTACTCTACTAGGAGCAATATATTGTGTATAAAATTTAGTATCAGATATTTAGAATCTACCAAAATGCTCGATAGGGTTTTCTGATTGGGATTACATTGAATCAGCAAATAAAATTGAGGAAACTTAAATTCTCACAATGAACTGACAGTACTTTAAACAATTATCCATTGAGTTAGATTTTCATTAATGTTGTGCAATGCTGCTGCTGCTGCTGCTGCTGCTGCTGCTGCTGCTGCTGGTAAGTCGCTTCAGTCGTGTCCGATTCTGTGTGACCCCATAGACAGAAGCCCACCAGGCTCACCCGCCCCTGGGATTCTCCAGGCAAGAATACTGGAGTGGGGTGCCATTGCCTTCTCCAAATGTTGTGCAATAAGGCTTTCTAATTTTCTATTCAGATTCTGGCATACCTTTGTTAGAATTTTTACATATGTATTTATCATTTTTCACTCAGTTGTATTATATATATATATTTTTTTTTAANATGGACAGCCACCGCGTGGGCGCGGCCGCGGCCGGACGCCTGCCCGCCTCAGGCTTGCCCGGCCCGCTGCCGCCCGGAAAGTACATGGCCGGCCTCAACCTGCACCCGCACCCGGGTAAGTGCCCAGCGCAGCGCGCGACCCTTCGTGTACCCTCGGGATCCTGCGGGGGCCGGCCCCGGGGAAACTACCAGGTCTGTTCCCCCATCCCCGAGCTCGCACTCGGGATTCGGCCCCTCTTTCTCCCCCGACCGGTACACACTGGGTGACCGCGGGGTACGGTCAGGCCCAGGGGGTCTCTCCGCCGGGGCAGAGGCCAGTCTGCAGGCCCTGACGGACCAGGGCGCTCGACTCTGTAGCCTTCCCAGGCGCGTCCGGCTCTCCCGAGGCGCTCCAGTCGGCCGAAATCGGAGCCACCAGGGGCGATTCCAAACCCGGGGCTCCTGCAGTTGGAGCCTGGGCTGGCGTTTTCAAAATCTGGGCGAGAAAAGAACAAACCCCGCTCCACAGCCTTTGGAGACGTCTGCACCAGAACGGCAGTGCTTTTCTTGGCAAATGTCCTTCCAGGCGCCGGGCGCCTGGAGTCGGTCCTTAGTTTCTAGTCTCTCGTGTGGGGTATCTAGCTACTCGGGGAGCTTGGTGTGTGTGGGGAGGGGTGGGCAAGGGAACAGAGACCCCCAACACTGGGAACTCGGCCTTCAGCGGGCGGCTGGCTGCCCTTGAGAAGACCCCGCGTCCCCGGGGAACGATGGCAAGGACCCGTACCCCGGGAGGAGGGTAGCACCACGGGCCCTGGAGACCCCTTATTCTCCGGCAGCAAGGCTGGCGGGCCCCGCCACAGGGATGCAGATGTTGGGCGGCCGCCATCCCGAATTTGGGGACGGAAGCGGCGCGGGAGCCGATCCACCCGGCACGATCCACGGCGGGAACACCCTAGGTCTAACATGGAAGCGCGGGCGGAGAAGGCCCGCTGGATCCTGCCGTTTCCCCAGCGGGGCTGCCCAGGCTCGGTGGAGACCACGCGGGAGAAGGGGAAGCCTGCCTGGGCCGCTGCGGTCTGGCGGGAGCACTCCCAGACACCGGGACCCCAGACCTGCCTTTGGCCGCTGCAGGAAATCCAGCCCCCGCTCTCTGGCTGCCTCCAGCCTCTGTGCCTGGAGTCCCACGCTTCGGCTTTAAAAAAAAAACCTCCCCTCTCCCACCACCAAGTGTAATCTAGGACTCTTGTGAGTTCTCCGGGACCTCCTGACGCTCCCTTGGCCTTGGGGTCTTGGAAGGGACACCTCCGGCCGCCGCCGCCGCCGTGGCCTTGCCCCACCGACCCTGCCCGCTCCGCTGCGTTCGCTTTTTTTTTTTTTCCTGCCTCTTTCTTTGATTTTTCTCTTGAAACTTTTCAGGAACCTGAGTTCCAGGGCTCGGCGGGACAAAGGGCCTTTGTGAGGCACCGGGCGGGGGAGGGGCGCGCGCGCAAAGATCCCTGCCTGCGGGGGGCGTGTGTGTGCTGTCTCTTATACACATCTAGATGTGTATAAGAGACAGCAATTTTTATTAGCAACTAAATGATTTATGGCACACATACCGCGACGGCACAATTACGGCGTCTTGGAGCATCCAGGGGTGAAAACATTAAACATTTATAAAAATAGGCTTTTGTTTTTTTCCACCCCCGCAAGCCCTTTGTATTCCCCACCCCAACTCGACATTTTTTTTTTTNCTGAGGCTCCCAGCTCACCCTCAGGGCAGACCAAAGCAGAATTGCCACCAGGTCTGGTCATCACCCAGCATTCAACTGCATTCAACTGCACGATGTGCCATAGGACCTGTCCCTCAAGACCAGGGACAGCCAATGACATAACGGAGTAGATTTTCTTGGCTTTCTTTAGCTGGTGTCTGTGCAGTCTCCAGACACGTGTGCCTCTCACCACTCCCCACTGCCACAGTTCCCTGACCACAGTGACTCATGCCTCTTTCCATAGGAGGTCCTCCTTTTACAAATGAGAGTGTTCCAACCAGTGTATAGAGATCTCAGCTGAACAACACAGTTTTTCTAAAGGTGCTCTCCCCGATGACAATCACATCTCTGTCTAATCAAACTGGTTTTTTTTCTCTAATTAGTTTATGCATGAATTCTTAGATCAGGTGAGAAAGACAAGAGCCAACTCATTAAAGTGATGTGATTTATATTGAAAGGAAAATTCTATGTGTGTTTACCTAAAACATACACTCTTGGTCAGATCACGAAACGTGGATCACACAGTACTTAGAATGGAGTCTGAATATACTTTGACTGTTTTTAATAACGCTGTTTTACACAAGTGACATCAAAGGAAGCACCAGTTAAACAGAAACGAAGCCAAACTGGCTGGCCTTTGAAGGGGAACAAGGAACTCACTATCCTGTAGTCACTACTGAAACAGTCACTTAAAGACACTCCCTGGGCTTGAAACCATTTAGTCTCAAAGCTACAGGCAAAATCTGAGTGGACAGTACCCCATTGTTGAGAATGAGGAAAAGATGACTGGATACTTCTCCAGGTAGACATTCTGACTTAGCAAAAAAGAACAGTGAAGACAAAATAAAAAATACTCTGGTTAAGCCCAACCATGAGCTGGTAGAAGGAGAGATGTCCACAGCAGAATTCCATGGCACACAGACACCAGAGTCTAGTGTTCTCAGAGAAGAACATAAAATAAAGAACATCACACTTCTTTTTCTTCTCCCAGAATCTTTGCCTACCACAAGGTGATCCAAGAATAGATGGTCCATTTACAGAGGAAAAAGAAATAGTAAACCAAGATGTGGCTGTCATTAGCTCTGCCTTCTAGTTTTTCCTGGATCTCCTCTTGGGACCATATAGGCTGTAGGTTCCTTGCCAATGAAGTAGGGTGTGGCCATGGAACTCGCTTTGGCCAATGAAATGGTGGGAGAAGTGATATGTGTAACTGCAGCCCAGAGCCTTTAATGACCTACACATGATCTGACACTCTTTCTCACTTTCTCAAGACCAGCAGCATTTCAGAGAGTGATGGCTTCAGCAGCCTGGACCCTATAGTGAGGAGGTGAGGAGAAACATCAACTGGTCAACCCACAATGGAAATGTAGCACGTGCAAGAAATGAACCTCTGTGGTTATAAGTCACTAAGCTTTCTGAGATGTAATGAGTGTATTTCAACCCAGCCTAATTAGTTTGTATACATGATGTGAAAGAAAAATGTTCAGCTTCATACAACTCAACTACAAAATGGCATTTTGTACTTTTGAAATTAGCAAAAAAATTTTTTAATGAATTAAATTATTAAAATCCAATGTTAAGAATACCAGAAATTTTAAGGTTTTCTTTTTTTATTTTTACTGCACCACACACAGGGATTAAACCTGTCTTAACCACTGGACTGCTATGGAAGTACTCAGAAATGTTGAAAAAGCATTATTGATAACTATATAATTTGATGGTACATTTCTGAAACATTATCTAGTATAATCTAACAAGAATCAAAAAACCAATGAGTTCATTTGTTCGTTTTTCAGATTCCACATATAAGCAATATCATATGATATTTGTCTTTCTCTGACTTACTTCACAGAGTATGACAGTCTCTGGGTCCATCCATGTTGCTGCAAATGGCATTATTTCACTCTTCTTATGGCTGGGTAATATTCCATTATGTGTATATACCACATCTTTATCCANATTTGTCTTTCTCTGACTTACTTCACAGAGTATGACAGTCTCTGGGTCCATCCATGTTGCTGCAAATGGCATTATTTCACTCTTCTTATGGCTGGGTAATATTCCATTATGTGTATATACCACATCTTTATCCATTCATCTGTCGACGGTCATTGAAGTTACTGGGGTCTCTTTGTAAGGCCTAGGCCATTCATGAGTGCTCTGCCATTATGACTGCCTTAAGTCTCCTCTATCACGTTGGGTATTAGGATTCAACATGAATTTTGGGAGGACACATTTGATTGACAGCAAATACACACCAATCTGAAACCAGATGACAAATTTGTTAAGAAAAATGAAGGATAGTGGTTAAGGATGTACAGGCTAGCATCAGACTATCTGGGCTGGAGTCTTGATTTTGCCACTTCATTACTGGGTGACTTTACCCAAATTTTCACCTTCTCCGGGTCTTGGTTTTCTTATCTATAGAATGGAATCTATCTCACAGGACTGTACCGAGCATTAAAGAAAACAATAGGGAAAGCATGCAGAACAGTGTCTGGCACACAGTTCTGCTCAATCAATGTTAACAGTCAGCTCATGACATTTGTGGTTGTTAATAAAATCAGAAAGTATACCCTGAAGAAGAGAGAGAGCTGAGCGTTTGGCCTAAACTTCCTTCTCCACAGTCGTGGGATTCTGAATGTGGTGTTCTGGTAGTTTTCAGAAAGGAAAAGATTTCCCCAAGGAAGACCAGGTTTCATCCACTGCATGTCAGCTCTTGGCCACCACGGCTTGGCGTGGGCCATCAGGAGCCACGAGAGTGGCAGGGACACAAGAGCTTGTTTTCCGTGTGTCTCCCCTAATGTGCAAAACAGATGCGGTCTGGCCGGTCTCCACTCCGGGCCATCTTCAGGAGGAACGAAGCACCGCAGCTCTGGCTCACGGTTCCAAGTTCCCAGTGGATGTGATCCCCATAAATCAGGACACTGATTCCAACCTCCAAAGCTACAGCAGAGGAGTTCTTGGCAGAAGCTCCTATTTTGTTAGCCTATGACTTTCCGTCTAATCATTTCGTTCTGTAAAGTCCAACTGGTGGTCGCTAGAGGAATGATGGTTTTAGCTGCGATTTCTCGTTCACACTGAGCATGTGTCTCCTGTCTGCATCCCTTGGTGATTTGCAAAGCAAGAAGAGCAGATGATAGCAAATTCCTCCCAGCAGACTCCAGTCCCAGAGTGGAGGCCAAGGAAAATGGAACATCCAGACCAAGAGCTCTTAAAACTAGGACAGACCCAGGGCAGGAGCAGCCTCCTGCCCATCACCTGTTGGGGGCCACCTCACCCTTGAGCCCTGAGGACCCATCACCACCCAGCCCAGGGGGCCATCTCACTGTGGACTCGCCTCCTTGCAGGAGGTAAGCTTGGCCTTGGTCGTCTGGATGTTACATGTCCTCAGGGCTATGGCATACCCAAAGGTCTGCCTCTTCAATTTTCCAAAAGCATGTTCACAGGCCGTGCTTCTCTCTCTCCAGGGAATGTGCTCTCTCTTCCGTCCCTGCGTTCCTTGCTCCCCAGACTTGGGTGTCTGTAAGACAGTTGGGTGGCCTGAAAAAGTGGCAGTTTGAATCCCGTTCCATCTGCTGGTGAAATGACCTTGGCCAAGTCACTTCGTGTCCCTGGATACCAGTTTTCTTCTCTGGCAAATGTAGAGGAAGTGTGATCCCTAAGTCCTTCTGAGCGCTGCATTTTCCATTTCCCTGAGCAGATGGTGGTGGTCGAAAGCAAAGGCTTACTGCTGTCCCCTGATGAGTGGACTTCATCCTTTCAGGGAGAGCTGGGCGTCCCACAGCTGGCCTGGCACCCCCACCCTGGTCCACAAGCCCATTGAGCGAATCCGGACAGGCCCCCAAACCCTTTGCATCAGAGTTGGAGGAATGAGCCTGATGAGAAGACCCCAGGATGAGGGGAAGCAGCTTGTCCGCAAAAAATAAAGGAGTAAATACATTACAATCCTCTTGCAGGGAACATGCTTGGTAATGAAGCTTCAATCTGTGGGGAGAGTGGTGTGCAAGAGTGTGGGGTGTGTATATGTGTGGTGTGGTATGTGTGTCTGGTGTGTGTGTGTGTATGTGGTGTGGTATGGCTATGTCTGGGGTGTGCGTGTAGTATGGTATGCTTATGTCTGTAGTGTGTGTGTGTGTCTGTAGTGTGGGGGCTGTGGGATGTGTGTGTGATGTGGTATGTGTGTCTGTTTGTGGTATGGGGTGTGTGGTGTGTGTGTATGTCTTTCTGTGGTGTGGGGTGTGTGTGTGTGTGGTGTGTGCATATCTATAGAGTGTGTGTGGTGTGGTGTGTGTGTCTGTCTGTGGTATGGGGTGTGTATGTGTTTGTGGTGTGGTGTGGGGGGTGTGAGAGGTGTGTCTGGTGTGGTAAACGTATGTCTGTAGTATGTGTGTGGTGTGGCATGTGTGTCTGTTGTATGGTGTGTGTGTGTGTCTGTGTGCACATGTGTGTGGTGTGGGGTGTGTGTGTATGTTTTTCTGTGGTGTGGGATGGATGTGTGTGTGTGTGNATAGAAATTCTAAGCAGTAGAGATGATCTCCTACTGGCCTGCTAGGAAGCAAATAACTATTTTAGAACCTGCCTATGTAGAGGGCCATGCAGGCAGAAACAGAAGAAAATGGAGACCTCTTACTCTAACTAAAGGAACACAATTCTACCAACATCCTAAATAAGCTTGAAAAAGGAACTCTAAGCTCTAGATAAGAACACAGCCCACACATCAACTTGGTTTCAGCCTTGTCACACTGATCAAAAAAAATCAACTACACTGTGCCTGAACTTCTGACCAACAGAAATTGTGGGTTAAAAATAGATGGCTTAAAGGTCATTAAGTTTGTGGTGTTACCTAGCAATAAAAAAGTATTACAACCATAAATTAACCTATGAGCTAAAGGAATAATATGGAACACTTAGACAATATTCATAGCAGTTGTGACTTTCAGAGGTTCTGATGGCAGCATAAAGGTTCCAGACAGTGATTTCAGATATCTAAGAANAAAAAAGTATTACAACCATAAATTAACCTATGAGCTAAAGGAATAATATGGAACACTTAGACAATATTCATAGCAGTTGTGACTTTCAGAGGTTCTGATGGCAGCATAAAGGTTCCAGACAGTGATTTCAGATATCTAAGAAAAGTTTTAAAATTATTCTTTAGGTCTAGGTTTTACTGAGGGAGCTAGCCACACATCAATTCTGTAGGTAAATCAGACCTAATAAATTCAGAGGATTTATTTCTGTACTCCAAACCATTCCTTATCAACTAAGTACAGTTATCCATTAGACAGCCATTTTCTCCTTTTCCTTACAGCCCCTTGACCTGTGATGATTACTTAGAAATGTTTATACTGGACAGTACTTGTANAAATTCAGAGGATTTATTTCTGTACTCCAAACCATTCCTTATCAACTAAGTACAGTTATCCATTAGACAGCCATTTTCTCCTTTTCCTTACAGCCCCTTGACCTGTGATGATTACTTAGAAATGTTTATACTGGACAGTACTTGTAGCAGCTTATGTGTGAAATTCAAGTACACATCCAAGATACCCAGATGCTGGTAACACCATGTCTCATGTTCTAGACTTATTTTTCTTCTCTCCAGGGCTTTCACCAAAACAAACTTGTCTAGTGTCCTGATCCTATTTATTCCTGGCAGATGAGGGATGTTAATTCAATGCATTCATTAATCCAACAAGTATTTATATAATGACCTATCACAGGCAAGTTAACATTCCCTGTGGGACAGAGGGACAGGCTAGCCCTGCGGAGGCTGTGATCTGGCCGTTGCACAGGGCTCTGTATGTAGAAAGGCCCTGTGCGTGGTTTAATGCTCTGCTTCGGTTGTCTTGAAATTTCTAATAATTCTGAACTAGAGGCCCTGCATTTCATGTTACTCTGGACCTGACAAACTACATAGCCAGTCTTACTATGGTAATATACTATAACGGGGCACATGATGGGGCTATGATATAAAGGGGTTCCTAACTACATGCTTGACTCAGTTGTCTCTTCTATAAGTTGAGGGGATAAGACTGGATCAGAGTTTTCCAAACTTCCCTGATAATAAGAATCACCTGGGGTGGTTGTTATGCATACAAAATACAAATTCTGAGTGCAAACCCCTAATTCTTTCAGTCAGCTTGCTCCCGTCCCTAATGTCCCCCACACTCTCCTGCAGTCCAGCACCGGGGGCCATGCCATAACTAGGGGGCAGGTCACATCCCTGGGTAGTGGGGACATGATTTCAGGGAGGCTTCATGGAAGATGCTTCACCTGAGCTATACCTGAAGGGATGGGGCAAAATTTCCCAGGTAGAGATGAAGGGAAAGACTTTCCAAAGAGAGAACATTTCTGTGCAAAGTGAAGAGCAGTGCAAAGGTGCAAGGTGTGGGTTCACGAGTCAGGAAGACGAGGTTCAAATCAAACTCTGGCACTAACTGCTTTTCCTCATGGCCTCTAGTCCTCCTCTCTCCTGTGTCAGGGTGAACTTCACACACACACACACAAACACACTCACACATACACAATATGTATATGTATGTGTGTGTGTGTGTGCATACACACATGTGTATATATATTTATATATGTATATATATATTTATATAGTATGTGTATATATATTTATATATGTATATATATATTTATGTAGTAATTTATATATGTATGTATATATATGTATATATATATTTATATAGTAATGTATATATATTTATATATGTTTGTATATATTATGTATATATATATTTATATAGATATACACCTTGATTTCAGTTTGGTCCTCTTCGACCTTTGAGAACATAAGCCATTCTTAGTATTTTGTCAGTTGAAATGTGAGCTCTGCCTTTTTTACTTGCATTCATTTCTATGACAGCCCATTAAAACTGTCAGCTAAGGGTTCTCTGAGTTTCTTAAGATCAAACCTGTGCTCATGTGCAAACGTGTGCTCGTGTGTGTATGAATGTGTGCATGAATGTGTGCAGGGTTATTTTCACCACATGTGCATCTTACTTTTGATATCCTGGCCTTATTAACACATTTTAGAACATCTGCAAATATTGTACAAGCAACAGTAAAATCACCAATTAGTAAACTGTACCAGTTATATTTGATTTGACTGACGTATAGACTAGCATTTAAATAGGGGATAAAACATCTGTAGCAAGAAAGCAAACATGAGAGCACCCTTTTAAAATCCCCCAATAGTTCATAATTGCATGGCATTTTTCAGAATCATCTTACTTCTTGTATGAACACATTCCCATCACAATGGGTGAAAATAGCCATGTCAATGCCAATAATTCCAAAGTTATGATGTTCCCACCCTTGAGCTCAATTTCCTAAAGCCAATGCCTAATACTTCATACCAGGCACAATTTGGATGCTTGACTTTGCAAATGTGGGTACCAACATTTAATACATTGGGAGTTTCACACTAGCTTGGATTATTTCATGCAATTTGGCAAGCTACCAGCTTTGTGAGTGACCTTGCTGTAGCATTAGAAGGAGCTAAACTTACTGATTCTTAACCCTCTCACTGATAGCAGATCAACCTGGGATCTTCATCAGGTTGAAATCTAAACAACAACAAATACAGGAAAAAACAGTTCATCTCAAAACTCCTTCTTGGGCCTGTGGGAAAGTTGGTGCAGTGGCACAATATCTAAGCTCTGCAAAGGCCTTATTAAGTGTGACAGTAACAGCTGGAGCTGCTGGAACTGGCATGGCAGAGCATTGAATGAAACAGGTCTGTTCGAGAAAAATACATAATTTGAAATATTAAATAATGTATCTCTGGGCTGCTGGTAGGCATGAAATTGCTAGCAGTTTGACCGGAGTTGCAATGGCACCCCACTCCAGTGCTCTTGCCGGGAAGGTCCCATGGATGGAGGAGCCTGGTAGACTGCAGTCCACGGGATCGCTAGGAGTTGGACACGACTTCACTTTCACTTTTCACTTTCATGCATGGGAGAAGGAAATGGCAACCCACTCCAGTATTNCATAACAGTGCTTCAGTAAAATATACCTTTCCCTTTACTATATCTGCAAACATAAATTTAAAGACTAACACCTCTAAAATCATTTCATTAGGGAAATTTGTAACTTTAATTCATTAACTTATTAAGTTAAATATTTATTTTTTCTTTCAATAGGTATTTATTTAGAAGTATTTATAGCCTAAGTATTCTTGTCAAGGATATTTAAAAAGAGAAAACATGGTCCCTAAAAACTCGTCTTATGTGTGTATACACATATAAAGAAAGAAAGAAAAAGATCCATTGAAGGAGATCAATGTTGAGATAATACAAGCATGAAAAATTATGTAACCATTAAATTTAGTAATACAAAGATTGATGACAAAGTTATGAATAAAAATTTAAGTTCACTGTATGAACTTAAGTTCATTATATGCCAGTTCATTATATGCCAGTTATATGCCAAATTTAAGTTCATTATATGCCAGTAAGAGTCAAGAAAAAGAAATCATTAGTATAGGACTTTGAAGAAATAGGATGGTAGGTAGCAGGGTATGGAAGGACAAAAAATATATATATACTTTTTGATTGAACTTGTGTGTGTGTGTGTTTGTGTGTATGTATGTGATTTTGCTTTTTATTTTAATAGGAAAGACTAGAACCCATTTCATCATGTGAATGCAGTTGAATTATAAAAGGAGGGTGTTGAAAATACATTTAAGTGAGGATACACCATACCTGAGAAATTTTGTGGATTTGGTTCCAGGCATCCATGATAAAGCAAATATCATGATAAAACAAGCCACAGGAATGTACCTGTTTTCCAGTGCATATAAAAGTTATGTCTACACTACACTATAGTCTGTGAAGTATGTAATAACATTATGTTCAAAAATACACATGCCTGAATTTAAAAATACTTTATTGCTAAAATACACTAACCATAATCTGAGCCTTCAGCAAGTTGTAATATTTTTGTTGGTGGAAAGTGTCATCTCCATGTTGATGGCTGCTGACTTTAGGATGGTGGTTGCTGCGGGCTGGGGTGGTTGAGACAATTCTTTAAAATAAGAAAGTAATACATTTGCCACAACCATCGACTCTTTCTTTCATGAAAGAGTTCTCTGTAGCAGGCAATGCTGTTTGATAGCATTTAACTCACAGTAGAACTTCTCTCAAAATTGGAGTCAGTCCTCTCAAAATCTGCCACTGGTTTATCAACTAAGCTTATGTAATATTCTAAATCTTTTGCTAACATGTTAACAGTTTTCATGGCATATTCATCACAAGTAGATTTCATCTCAAGAATCCAGTTTCTTTGTTCATCTATAAGAAGCAATTCCTCATTTTTAAAGTTGTATCATAAGATTGCAGAAATTCAGTTTCACCTTCAGGTTCCAATTGGAAACCTAGTTCTTGAATCCCTAAAAATGAACCATGAGGTTTGGAATCCATTTCTGCCAAACTCCTGTTAATACTAATACTTTGAATACTTCCCCAGAATCACACATGTTCTTAAAGGTATCTAGAATGGTGACTCTGTTCCATAGAATTTTCAGCTGACTTTGCCCAGATCCATCAGATTTGTCAGCATCTATGTCAGCCTAATTTACTTCTTGATCCATGGGCTACAAATGTTGTGTTATCAGACATAAAAACAGTGTTAATCTCCATTGGATCATAGAAAAAGTAAGAGAATTTTAGAAAGACATCTATTTCTGCTTGATTGACTAGGCTAAAGCCTTTGATTGTGTGGATCACAATCAACTGTGGAAAACTTTTAAAGAGATGGGAATACTAGACCACTTTATCTACCTCTTGAGAAACCTGTATGCAGGTAAAGAAGTGACAGTTGGAACCGGAAATGGAACAATGGACTGGTTCAAATTTGGAAAAGAAATATGTCAAGGCTGTATATCATCACCCTACTTATTTAAGTTCTATGCAGAGTAAATCATGAAAAATGCTAGGCTGGATAAATCTCAAGATGGAATTGAGACTGCTGGGAAAAATATCAATAACCTCAGATATGCAGATGATACCACGCTAATGATAGAAAGTAAAGAGGAACTCAAGAGCTTCTTGATGAAGGTGAAAGAGAAGAGTGGGAAAGTGGCTTAAAACTCAACAATCAAAAAAAAAAAAAAGATCATGGTATCTGGTCCCATAATTTTATGGTAAATAGATGGAAAAAAGTGCAAACAATGACAGATTTTATCTTTTTTGGCTTCTAAAATCACTGCATATGATGACTACAGCCAAAAAATTAAAAGATGCTTGCTCCTTGCAATAAAAGCTGTGACAAATCCAGAGAATGTATTCAAAAGCAGACACATCAGTTTGCCAACAAAAGTCCATCTAGTCAAAGCTATGGTTTTTCCAGTAGTCATATATGGATGTGAGAGTTGGACCATAAAGAAGGCTGAGCACCAATGAAATGATACTTTCATTGGAAAAGACTCTTGAGAGTTCTGTGGACAACAAGGAGGTCAAACCAGTCAATTCTGTAGAAAATCAATGCTGAATTTTCGTTGGAAGGACTGATGCTGAAATTGAAGCTCCAGTACTTTGGCCACCTGATGTGAAGAGCCAACTCATTAAAAAAGATTCTGATGCTGGGAAAGATTGAGGGCAAGAGGAGAAGGGATAGAGGATGAGATGGTTAGAGGGCATCACCAACTTAATGGGCATCAGCTTGAGCAAACTCTGGGAGACAGTGAAGGATAGGGAAGCCTGCCCTGCTGTAGTCCACCTCTTAGCAACTGAAAAACAATACCAACAAATCTCTTTGCATATCTCCACAGAACTCTTGGGTGACTGAGTGCATTGTCAGTGAGAACCAACAGTTTTTAAGAGATTATTTTTTCTAAGTAGTAGTTCTCAGCAATGGGCTTAAAATATTCAGCAAACCATGTTATAAACAAATATACTGTTATACAAGCTTTGTTGTTCCATTTATAGTTCAGTGGCAGAGTACAGTTTTCATAATTAATAAGAGTCCTTGGATTTCTGAGTTGATAAGTAAGCACTGGCTTCAATTTAAAGACACTAACTGCAGTAATAGCTGATAAATTTGGTCTGTCCATTGAAGCTTTGAAGTCAGGTGCTGACTCGTCCTCTCCAGCTATGAGAGTCCTATATGACATCTTTTTCCAATAGAAAACTTTTGTCTACACTAAAAATATTTTGTTTACTGTGACTTTTATTAATTTATATTATCTAGATCTTCTGGATAACTTGCAACAACTTCTCCATCAGTATTTGTTACTTCACTTTGCACTTTGAGGTTATGGAGATGGATTGTATCCTTAAATCTCATAACCTCATCTCTGCTGCTGCTGCTAAGTCACTTCAATCATGTCCGTGTGACTGAACTCTGTGTAACCCCATAGACGACAGCCCACCAGGCTCCCCTGTCCACCAGCCCACCAGCCCACCAGGCTACCCTGTCCCTGGAATTCTCCAGGCAAGAGTACTGGAGTGAGGTGCCATCACCTTCTCCAACCTAATTTCTGCTAGCTTCAAACTCTCAGCCTTCATAGATTTGACGAGAGTTTGGGCTTTGCTCTGACAAGGCTTTGGTTTAATGAAATGTTATAGCTGGGTTGATCTTCTCTCCAGACCACTAAAACATTATCCTTAGCAGTAATAAGGCTGTGTCATTTTCTTTTCATTTGTGAGTTCACTGGAGTAAGACTTTTAATTTCCTTCTAGAACATTTTCTTTGCATTCACAACTAGGCTATTTGATGCAAGAAGCCAAGCCTATCTCAGCTTTCAATACACCTCCCTCACTAAGATTAAACATTTCTAGCTTTTGGGTTAAAGTGCAGGATATGCAACTCTTTCACTTGAACACTTAGAGTTATTGTAGGGTTATTAATTTTCCAATTTAAATATTGCTATTTCTCAGGGAAAAGGGAAGCCCAAGTAGGAGGAACATCACTTGGTGGAGCAGGTGGAACACACATAATATTTATAATTAAATTTGCCTTCCTATATGAGCATGGTTTGAGTGGTCCCAAAAAACAATTGTAATGATAGCCTCAAAGTTTAATAACAAATATAATAATAATAATATAACAAAATATAATAATAACAAATATAATAATAATAATGAAAAAGCTTGAACTATCGTAAGAATTACCAAAATGTAATACAGAGACATGAACTGAGCAGATGCTGGAAAATGGTGCATCTACACTTGTTACAGAGGTTGTCATAAATCTAGGATTTGTGAAACACACATTGTCTGTGAATACAATAAAATGAAGCATAATGAAATGAGATACGCTTGTGATAAATATGGCTGGCTTCATCATGTGCTTATTCTATTGAAATCTTAAGCCTCCCATTTAATCAGTGCACTGAAGAAAAGCTTAAAAAATCATTTCGTTTCTCTGTGCAGAAGTTATTCATCCATTTTTGATTCTATTTCCATACATTTATTATCATAATAGAATTTTCTCAAAATAGAAAACAGTAGATTTTTTGTGAACATAAGTAATCAACTTTAAACTTCATATTTTAGAATTCATAACCATGTTTTTCTGATATGAAAGACAATGTGTTAAATATCAAATTTATTAATATTAAATTTATTATTGATTGATGATTGGCAACCATGTATATTACAGTTTAAATGTTTAGAACTCTGGAAAGAGCACAAATTCCTAAAGATGAAATATTTGTTGTGGAGTGGTGAAGACATCACATGAAACTGGAATTTAAAGTCATGAATCAAAGGAAAATAATTCCTGGAAACTAACAAATAAGAAATTCCATAACTCTGAAGTTAAAGAGCTAAATATCATATCAAAGAAGGAAAACAAGGATAAAACTCTTAAAACCTGATTATTGTCTTATACTTAAATTACATAACTTAATAGGGCTAAATCATTGATTGATTATACTATTGCAATATCCTCTCTAAATGATGATCATTAGCTCTTCCTCAGTGTAAATGTTCTTATTACTTTATCATGTATTTGACAGCTTTACTAGTTTAACTCCTGTCAAGAACTATGCAGAGTAGTGTAGATAAAAGCTGAGCACTATATAAGGGAATTCAATAGTTAGGGAGGAATATGCATACAATCAGTTAAGCTCAATAAAATTTGCTGGGTTTAGTTACAAAGCCTACAATATATGCAATGGGAACACAGAGGATTGAGCAATTACATACATGAAAAACTAGGGAATGCTTTATTGAGAAGGTAATATATAGAAGTCCCCTGAGAAGTCTGTAAGATTTCACAGCCATGAAGAAGCAGGAAGATTAATTTTCTAGGGAAAAGAGATAGTTCATTCAATGGTCTAAGGCATGAGTTGGGCAAGAAGCAGCAAGGATGGTAAGTTATCTTCTGTGGTACATTCAGAACATTCCCATCAGAGGAATCGGCATGCAGCAAAGTGAACTATTACGTGCTAAAACACTGATAATATGCTCTGAGGGCCATATACCTGTTGCGCATTGGGTACATCTTTCTCATTTCTGTCTTTTTTATTCAGTATCAATACCATCATTTATTTGTCTTGCAGAGGACATCTTAACCAAAATATTATAGCCAGTTTAATAGACTGCAAAGCCTTCATTTATAATTCTTATATCTCATTGTTTAAGATAATGTATGTAAATTGAGCCCAAACAATGAATCTAGACTACATTCATGTTTGAAATGGAAAATTCTATAATCTGATTCACTCGTTGCTTCATCCAGTCACTCACTCATATTTATTCATTTTTTTAAAATATAGTCACTTCTATGTCTGTGTCTCTTTTGTTGTCTCACATACAGGGTCATTATTACTTTCTTTCTAAATTCCATATATATGTGTCAGTATACTGTATTGGTGTTTTTCTTTCTGGCTTACTTCACTCTGTATAATAGGCTCCAGTTTCATCCATCTCATTGGGGCTGGTGTACGGGGATGATCCAGAGAGACGTTGTGGGGTGGGAGGTTGGTGGGGGATTCAGGATTGGGAGCTTGTGTACACCTGGGGTGGATTCATGTCGATGTATGGCAAAGTCAATAGAGTATTGTAAAGTAAAATTAAAAAAAAAAATAGTCACTTCTTTAATACACTTTTATTTTTCATTTGTTGTTGTTCAGTTGCTAAGTCGAGTTTGACTTTTGCACTGTGTCATGCCAGGATTCCCTGTCTGTTATCTCCCAGAGTTTGCTCAAGCTCATGCCCATTGAGTTGATGATGCAATCTCAACCATTTCATCCTCTGTCATTCCCTTCTCCTTCCCTCAATCTTTCCCAGCATCAGGATCTTTTCCAATGAGTCAGTCTTTGCAACAGGTGTCCAATGGATCAGAACTCCAGCCTCAGGATGTCTTTCCAATGAATATTCAGGGTTGATTTCCTTTAGGATTGACTGATCTCCTTACAGTCCAAGGAGCTCTCAAGAATCTTCTCCAGCATCACAGTTCAAAGTAATCAATTATTCAGTGCTCAGCCTTCTTTATTGTCCAACTCTCACATCCACACATGACTACTGGGAAAGCCATACCTTTGACTATATGGACAATATCCCAATATATTATGCTGGGTCTGTGCATAAAGAAACTAACAGACTTAGTCCCTACCTTACAGAATTTACATGTGGGAGATGGTAGTGGGATGTGCATTCAATCAACCTTGGCAAAATTAATTATTCAATTAAAATCATGAGTTCTACAAAGGACATGTACCTGTTGTTCTACGAAAGCATAAGTGGAGTTACACTTTCTAAACAGAATATTTCCCAGAGGATGACAAAATAAAGACTGATATTATCATAAAAGAATATTCCTCCTGCAGCTGCTGTTATTAATATTTAGTTCAGACTAATTATCAGAGCATTTTATCTTCCATATGCCTAATCGCTACTCAGTTTGGCTGCATTTAGTCATCAATTTTTAACACTTTTTAAAAAGCAAATGTGTTCATTTTAGATTCAGTACCACTCCCTCCTCTTGCCTGACATCTAGTGGAAGAGATTATCAGTGGGAAAATCGCCAGGGGGAAATAAATGAAAAGATTAAATCACACAGGGAAAACAGCAAAGGAATTATCTTTCTGAATCACTCTATTTTACAGAACGAGTAAGTGTCCACATTTCATTACTATAATACACTTATCTGTGCTTTAACTATATATTTTATTATAATTTTAATATACTCCCCTATAAAATTCCCTAGTGCTTAGCTAACCATATTCTTCACTGGTTGCCTCATTGGCAGAAAAGTAGATTTCAACTCACTAAGGCTTTCTTCTATTGCTAACCCTGAAGTATAAAATGTAAATATAATTTAATGTGATTCAAATGGACTTATTCAAGTTTTTCCTAGAATATAAAGATACTACTAAATAGTGTTTAATTTTTTAACAAATTTAATTTTCAGATTCATATAAATGAGGATAAATCAAAATATGTATTTCAAGGTTAAGAAATTGATTCAAGTATCATACAAAACACATGCATTTTACATAGGAAGTTAACCAATGCATCACTGTAGCCAAAGTATAGAAGTAAATGTGAATAACTTGATAACCTTAATAACAGAGGTGACATTTACTTCTAGGAAAATAGAAGTAGTTGTTGACTTTCATAGTCTCATTACCAATAGCTTTTTATTGGAAATATGAGATAAAACATGTAATTGGTATTTGCTCTGGTATTTTAGATCCTGGAGAAACAAATGGCAACCCACTCCAATATTCTTGCCTGGAAAATTTCATGAACAGAAAAGCCTGGTGGGATACAATCCACGGGGTCACAAAATGCTGGCTATGATTGAGTGACTGAGCACATTTTTAGATCCATCATTATGTGCATGTGTGCGTGCATATGTACACAAATACGTCTGTTTGCCTTTTTTAATTTTTACTTTATAAATTTTTAATTTGATAAAATATCAAACAAATAAATTCTCCAAAAGTGATACAAATAACTACCATTAACCTTTTAACCAGATTGAGCAATAGTTTACATTCTGCCTGGAATATTTATCTCATCTTTTATCTATGTAAATAAAGTTTCTCTTTGTAAATAATTCTATAGGCAACGTTTAACATATACTTACAAATATTGAAATTAGAGGCTTCTCAAGTGGCTCAGTGGTAAAGAATCTGCCTCTCAAGGCAAGAGTCACAGGAGACCATGTTCAGTCCGGAGGTTGGGAAGACCCCATGGAGAAGGAAATGGCAACCCACTCCAGTATTCTTGCCTGGGGAATCCTATGGACAGAGAAGCCTAGTGGGCTACAGTCTATGGGGTCACAAAGAGTTTGACATGAATGAGCAACTAAACACTAACAAGATTTAAAACTAATTTTAAAATAATTTCAGATACAAATACATTAGTCTGTTCTATAAACAGGCTTATGCTGATTAGTGAAGTAGCAAATGTGAATATACTGATATTTCTCCTTTGAGAGCTAAAAGTCTCTTCTTATTATCTTTCATCTATATATATTCACTATTTATACTGTTTTACCTGACTTTCCTTTTAAATTTTGATGTCTTTAGAAAACTTTATTATTTCATTTTGCCTATGTTTGAAGTTTTTTTTTCAATGTTATTTTGCTATTTTTTGAGGTAAGAACTCTGAAAATGTTCTCTACAGCAGTGTGTAATGATCTTAAGAAAATTATAGTCAAAAGCTCTTATGAAAAAATAACGGATTAAGTAGGTTATATACAGCTAAGAGATTCTCTGTAAATGATGATGATTTTCTTTAACTTAAAAAAAGTATTTTCGAAAACTGATGAGGCATTTTGAAAGGGAAAACATAAAGCCAATAAAATAGGCACTATTAAAAGAGAGAATTGAGAAAACGTTTAAGAGAGTTGAAGTTACTAGAAACAAATTTCACTAAATGACAATTAAAATAGTAGACTATATCTTTAGGCTAAATAAGCAAATCTTTTGTGAAAAATACATTAAAGCCCATACAATTTTAACAATGTAGATAGCTAACATACTCACCAAATTTGAGTACTCAAATAAGGACTAATTGTCTTCAACACAAAAAACCTAGCAAATTAGGTAAAAATGCCTGTGAATCCATATAGTACTTATGGGGTAGAGAAAATGACTGAGTCTCCGAAAAATACATATACTTTAAAAAATACCTTTAACTTAAAAAATTTGACATCAAAAATATCAAATCAAAAAAGAAATAAATCGGTCCTTTTGAAGCCTACAAGCATATTGTAATTTTCTAAAATAATTTTGCCTATGTATTAGTTAAAATAATCCCCCTATTGAACACATAAACTGCTTTGAGGGCCTTGATCCTTTCTAACTGGCTTGAGAGCATGAAACTGTAATATATTAGAAGTTAAATATATGTAGCTTTTAATGATGTAGTAAATTAATGCAAATTCCATGAAAAGATAATTTATTAATTCAACATAATTATTATACACTTGCTTCCATCATAGCTCAGTTAGTAAAGAATCTGCCTGCTATCCAAGAGATTCCTGGGTCGAGAAGATCCCTTGGAGAAGGAAGTGTCAACCTACTCCAGTATTCTTGCCTGGAGAATCCCATGGACAGAGTAGCTGGGCAGGCTACAGTCCATGGTATCCCAAGAGTCTGACATGACTTATCGACTAAACCACAACCACCACCACTATACACTTGTCATGTAAAGCCTTGTCTACATAAGTGTAATATGATCCAGATCCTGTGAATGACGTGTTATTATATATATATATATATATATATAAGTCAAATTTCTCTTTTAAAATGAGAAGAGATTTGATCTGGATTAAACCAGTCTGACATTTAATAAACAAACTTTAAACTATACCTGCTTTTGAATATGCTAACTAGGTTGGTCTTAACTTTCCTTCCAAGGAGTAAGTGTCTTTTAATTTCA